>OX424508.1:2500-214000 GCA_949152395.1 Agrochola litura | reverse complement strand
TTAAAAGTGTTAATCGTTCTCGATCTGACACTTTTATGTGTGGCACCCTCCATTGAACTCTTTGCATATCTATTTGAAAATGAGCAACATCATCAGTAAGAATAACGCTGTTTAAGTTAGAGTTACTTCTATTCAATATAAGTTCGTGTTTACAATTTATAACGATTTTATTGTAATCCTCTGCAAACCCTAAAATCTTATTTAACGGTATCACAATACTAAAATGACCATCACTTTGGAATCCGTTTAAATTCCAACCCCATAGTGCAGCAACTTTATTTTCACCTTCATTTAATGAGATGTATGATTTTATTGCTGATGTTATTCCAGAATTTTTTATACGATCTATTTCAATACCATTCATTTCGTACCTGATGTCTTGAAACAAAGACATAATAGGGTTATTAGTGAACGAAACAGTTTTCTTGATCGGATTCCCATCTTTACCGAGCAGCTTTGCTTGGCCTTCGATGTAAATTGAACTGGCTGATGGTAGCACGTATATGTCTTGCTGATGTATGGGGATTCTGATTTCATCGTTTTCTCTAAAGCTGTTGTTGTAGGGATTATATGAATGGATTTCATAACTTTCGATCGAACTATCGAAGTGAGGTAATTCAGTAATTTGTAGTATATTCATACTTTAAAACCTAGGGCTCTAAGAAAATCTCTATTTGCTTTAGTCAATTTCTTAACTTTTTTCTTACGTCTACGCACCTTAATGGTTGTAGAAGGAATAAGACGTTTTATTTTCACAGGAGTGTTTTTATAATATACTATCATTTTGTTTTTCTTAAATGAAGGCGTAATTGAATATCAGGTTCATCACCAAAGTTAATACAATAACCAGATTGATCAACAATCTTAACAGATATAGATGAAATTAAGTTTTTGTTAACTGGAAAGTAAATAACGTTTGGCGGTATTTCTATGCACTGATGACCAGGAGCAGTATTAAATACAAATTCATGAATAAAATGAGTTGGTAATCCATTACAGTAGGAACCATGTACAAGATCACATTCGATTCGGATTACAGATTGACTGCTGATATTGATGGGCACATTTGGTCTTGAATTTAACACTGAAAAGTATAACAAACCGCACTCGTATGGATCAGATAAATGCAGATGTGGTTGAAAATATGACACCAATTCAGATTTATTTCCGGAGATAGTAACCGTAGTAGACATGCTTGCATACTGAACTCTTTCAGAATATCCTCTTTATTTTATCCCTTGACTACACCAAAAATTTTTTAAGAACTTTAAACAGAGATGGCCGCAATTGAAAGGGTGATCACGTTGTATATTATCATAATTATAATGGACTTTAGAACCTACGTATTTTATAAATTCTTTTGGAGGCTTAAGATTTCCGTAACTGTCAAAGTACTCAATATAATCATTGTATTTTGCATAGGCTACCCAATGAGAGCCAGGATCTTTAGAACTATCTAAATTAATAACTCCACATTCTTTTTTAAACGGGTATTTAGGAAGCTCATCTCTCATATAGACTCCTCTAAAATAGGGAATACTATTTCCATACTTCAAAATGTCAAAGTTAGTTAAGGCTCGTTTGGGTAGCCGACTTAGTTTTTTTCATTCGATACAAAAATTCCAAGCCCGTTTTTATGTGGTTTAAGGTGTAGTCCTTTCCCAATGCAGAGAGCTTCCATTTTTTCATTATGTCTCTTCGATTCAGTCAACAGCTTTCTAGCCATTTTGAATTCATTTATGGTTTTGGCTATACCAGCTGCCCCGCCTGCTATTGCTCCCACTGCTGATAATCCAGCAAAAATAGGAATTAAAGGTAATACACCACCAGTTTTTGGTATAGGAATAACTCGAGGAAGTTTAATGGATAAATCATCAGCTAATTCTCTGGCTGCGGCAATAGCTAATTCTATTGCCACTTTTTTGCATTTTGGCTTCAATTTTTTCATGTGTCTTTTCGTTTTAGTAATAACATTTTTAAATTTATTTTTTAAACCTTTTCCAGATGTAACTTTTCGATAGCATTTTTTGCCACGTTTTTTTAGTCCAGAACCACTTTTAATTTTTGTAGACATTGTCTTGCTTACCAAGCCTGCTGCGAGTTTTTCGCTTACACTCGCATCCGAGGCAACTACTCGCTCTTTAGCCATTTGTAGTAAAATTAAATCAGCTCTGTGACGATCCTTTAAGTTTGATGATTTATGATAGGCAATGTCGTGTTCTTTGCAATATTCGTCTAATTTATTAATACCTTCATCTCCGCGTGTAAGCCTTTTAATTAATTTTGTACCAGGGCCACAATAATTGTATCCTGGTAAGTGTAATTCAAACGGTAAATTGTTTATAAGCCAATTGAGAAGACTACTCTCTCCAATACACATCATAAGACTAATGAATCTGGATTGAACACTTTAATAAATACTTATACGATTCATTAATGACTTTGTTGTTAAGTTATTTTTATTTATAATAGTATATTCGATTTATCAATCCAACTATTTTCAGCAGAAGGCAAACCTAACCATTTTACTAAAACCCTGTTTCCTTTTCTTCTAAGAACTTTCTCAATTAGATATACATTAGGATGTTTAGTCTTTTGAAGCTCTTGTAAGTAAAATGCTCCTAAAATAGGTTGACCTCTGATTGTATCTTCAATTAAGTAGGTGATAGGAGTTGTATTTTGTATTTTTCGAATTTTAAATATTTCCGTTGACCAGTTGGGCGTATATCCTTTTTCAAATGTTCCTTTGTACTTACTGATACGTACATAATCTCCAATTTTATACTTGCTTCTTATTCTTTCGTTTTTTACCAAACCTAAATACGTTTTTAATATACATTTTTTATTAATATTATCCACATTAGCAGGGATTTCATGAATTGTCCGATGATAAGTGTGATTGTATTTATAAATAACATCATTAAGGGTATTATCTATCCAATTATAGTTACCTTTTAAACTAAATTCCTTATACAGTTTAGATTTCAATGTTCTGATAAATCGTTCAACTATTGAGGCCTTTTTTGTTGAGAAGGTTGAATAATGGTTGATATGATTAGATTTCATAAGCTTTTGAAATTTATTATTATAAAATTCTGTTCCATTATCCGTTTGGAGATTTTTTGAAACACGTCCTGTAGCCAACAAAATTTTGAAAGATTTACATACATCATCTTTGGTTTTACTTTTCAGAGGAAAGGCCCAAGCATATTTAGAAAATGTGTCAATAACGGTAAGTATAAATCTATGATTTTTATTTTCTTTTGAAAACGACTGCATATCAATTAAGTCTGCTTGCCATAGGTCATCTATATCTTTCATTATAACATGTCTTCGCGGAAAGTTCACCCTCGCATTTTTATGTATTTCGTTTACCACATCAGCTTTGCTCATTTTCAGAATTCAGTACATTTGTCTTGAATCCATCTACAATACTGAATGTAAAGCATATTATTACAACTATTTATTCTGTAATTATGTCAGCTTCTTTTAACTCTTCAATTATCGATAAAATTTCATTATCGTGGTTTGTATTGCCAGCATCTTTTGAAGCAACTAATAGTTTCAATCTTTCAACTAATTCGTTAGGGTCATCCCAATATACCAAGTCAGTGTTGTTTTTGTATTTTTTTAGTGTTGCTAAGTTTCCTCCAAGTTTAGGGTGAGCAAGTATATAATCGTTTGACGATTCGGAAAACAGTGGTTTGATTATTTCACGATATTTTGTTCCTTTATCGCCTCTTATTTGTCCATTAGGATTAAAATCTCTCTTATGAGCATTTGTATAATGCAGCATATCCTTATAGACAAGCTTATCTTTGCTAGAAATTAATTTTAAATCAGGTTTTTTTCGAAGTAAAAGTTCCTTCAGGCCTGGGGTTAAATTATAGGCTTTATCATCGACTTTAATTAAAATTTCACTATCGTCATTTAAACCATCAATTTTAGAAAATGATACAACTGAATTGCCCATCAATAAAGTTTTGTTCACACTTCTTATTCCAAACGGTATATTTACACCATCATAAATATCATGGATATCACAACCCTCTAATGAAATTTCTAAATCATCTGGTAATTCCATTTTATTAGACTTTTTAGGTGATTGAATAGAATTTAGTTTTGGATCGTAGCAGTCTTCAAACTTTGTAGATGAGCTAGTATTGATGTCATCCAATTCAATGTCTTTAGAATTAGCGAGTATTGTATTTTCTAAATGTTTTATTTTTTCCATAGATATATTTGAATTAACTAGGGTTTTAAGTGGATCTGTGACAGGTTTTAGCATTTTATCGAATGACAAGTTTATCGAGTGTTCCTGGTTTTTCATTTGTTTTATTTTATTCTTTATAGAGTTTACAGACTTCATTAATTCTATTTTAATATTTTTCTCCATGTTGTAACAACTGGGTTCAGCTGAAGAACAAACAATACTAATTTTCTTTTTGAGTGTTATTTACTTATATTTAAAAACATTCAGTCAAATTTAAAAAAGAAATCAAAATTCTGTCTGTACCTTCCATTATTTAATGGTGACTCTTTATTAATAAGAAGAAATTGATATGGATTACTCCAAACAGTTTTACAAATATCTTTGAACTGATTCCATGGTAGATCGGAGTTGACATGTTCTCCATAGATATGTTTTAAATTTACATCATCTTGTTTAAATATTATAAGAAAATTGGTGTTATCACGTAACAACTGTTTCGGTATTTTGGAGTAGGTTTGCGATAAGTAAAAGCAATCAATTTGTTTATGTCTACCCATTGAGAAATAATTACGGATATTTATTTGTTTTTCACACGCAACATCATCAAATATAAATATAGAATTCGGTAACGCTTCATTGGGAGATATGACTTCTTTATTGTCATTGAATTCAATGAAATTAATCTGAGGCACTCTTCTTAATACTTCACTTAAGAAACGATATTTTGGTTGGAAAGCAGTTTTCGAGTAAAGATAAAGATTTTGGAATTTAAGACCATTTTCATGCAGCAATAAACTGATCATAGCGTTTGTTTTGCCGCAGTTCGAGGGTCCACATATTATGCAACGAATCGTATTAGGCAATAAAGCACTGTGTCTAATCTGACGAGCAGAGTCATTAAAATTGATATTATTCACGTTCAGGGATATGGGTTGTTTGATCAACTTCATCTTGCTTATTATTTATTTTCATTACTTACTATCCTTTATATATGAATATGTGAGCACATTATTCAACCAACAGGTTTGGACCTGTGTCGTTATTAAGATGATGTTCTCGTCTTACCGGCCATAAATGTATTTGTGACTAATAACCGAAAGGAGAACATATTCTAGGTATGTCAAAGTAATTAAACATTACACTTCATTGCAGTAGCTGATCAAAGTAGGACCTTACGCAAATTTTTCACGATTTAAACAATAGTTTCAGTCTAAAGGTAAGTGTTTGAATAATAACCAATCAAACAAAAAGAATAAATAAAATATTTGTTTAAATGCTTATTTGTAAATAGTATTTTATTTTTTCAGAATAATGTCTCGAGCACCGTCACCATCCTACAGCCCCAGCATATTGGACAATGAAAATGTGATTTCTGTTGAACAAGAACAATCCAGATTACGTGAGGTAATCTTTGTTTTTATATTTCATAGAAGTAGATTATTCTATTGCTATTTTTATTTTTTTACGAGGCAAATTTCTTTTTTTTTTTTGCAGTGGAACTCCGAGGTACTCAATGGCAATCCTGTTATGAGTTCATTTTTTTACTCCCAGGGCAACTACGAACCATATTTTGAAGGTTTAAATCAGAGCGCTAAAATTGAAAAGCTGCTCACTGGAAATGATCAAGCTCAAACATCTAAAAAGTCTTCAAAAAAGAGAAAATCTTCATTGGGATCATCATCATCATCATACATTGTTCGCAGAAAGGGAAGCGATAATGCAGGTCATCTAATTAAATTAGAAGTGCATAAACTTAAAGATTCTAAAAATGAAAATGATTATAGTGATAGTGACAATGCGTGTGTAAGTGTGCAATATGTGGTGCATGAAACTTATAACGAAGTGATGGAAGCAACAGAGACCCTTATTAAAAAAATTGGGAAGAAGTTGAGTGACCCGGAACAGTTTTAGGTAATTTTTGTATGCCTAGTTAATAAATAGTTTGTACTGTCAAAATGCACATATACTTGGACATTTCGTTACTAACTTATTATTTTATTACTGTTTCGAGATTTGATTTTATTATTTTATACATAGTCGACTGTAAATGATCCATGTTTTGTTTTTTAAAACAGTTAAAAAGACTACATTTTTGTGAAAATTAAATAAATGTTATGATTATCAACTATTCTTGGGTTTCATTTTTCTTTGACTAGGTACAGTTACGAGCACTAATATGTATCCACTTACCAAAACAAAAAGCGATTTTCTCGTGGAATATTTACTGCAACTTTGAGATAAGACCTATTCCATATTGTGGGTTCCAAAATACTATATTTCGTAACAATTTAAAATGACAATCAACAGAGTAGGTGAAAATCACTTTGAAAGGTTGCTAAGTGTACCTATACATATTAGTGCTCATGACTGTACTTAGTTTAAATAAGAAGTAGGTATAGAATATCATATTTAAACACAATACATACTGATTACAAATGATTTATTTCATATTATGTAATAATTCAATACATTTTTGCTTACATACTTTACCTTAAATTAATACATTGTTATTAATACAGCGCTTAATTAAAATACTGTTTTATGATGCCCCCAAGGCAAAGTTTTGCAACCATCTTCCATTATTTGTCTTTTATCATCATCCCTACTAAGAATCAGCTTATTAATCTTCTGAGTGAAAATCTTATGATTTTTCGACTTTATAATACACATGTCATCTCTTAAGCATTCATTGTACCGTAAAGCTCGTTTATATTTTTTTATATCGAGTTTTTTCACAGCTGATTTTTTTACACCTTTTGCTCTGATGATTGAAGAAGCTAGAGAGTCTATACAATACAATTTTGCTCTTAAACCTACAAACTCGGTTATAATATCACCACCCATTTCATCCTTAAAAAAACCTGGTATTTTACAATTTGCTTTGTGTATATTAAATTGATTTCCAGTTTCAAAGTTGCTCGTATCAAAGTATTTTATATTCTGTTTCATGTCCTCATAGAAATCTTCTGTATATATTAAATACAAAAGGCTATCAGTATCAGTATAACATAGTTGAATATCATTTTCGTAAAGACGTTTCATCACAGAGTAATTAAATCGATACAAATGAGTCTTAGCCAATTCTAATATTGAGAAACCAATATAAATTGGTCTATCAAGAACAATTTTCGTTTGTTGTAACTGGATTGCTACTAATGTATCAGAAAATACAGATAAGTTTTTGAAATTGGGGGCACTTACATATTTTTCAGCTCCACAAATTTTGTTTGTTTTATTATGAATATCTTTCCATACATTAACCAGTTTTACATCGACTTGTTTTCTTTTGTTTTCTATAGTTTTTCCAAATATAGAGTTGTTTTGTTTTTTAAAAAAGTCTCTTTCAAAATCGGAAGACGCTCTTTGTCTGAGAGTAGTATTCAGCAAGATATATGGAGCTAAAAATGAACTTTGTTCAAACGCTAGTATTCTATATATCTTTAATAAAATAAGTCCATTTTTTACACATTCTTTAAGATGAACATAGTGAATGATATATTTATGTTTATCATACAGGTTAGCAATTAGTTTAACATTTTTACTACCTGGTGGAGCAAATTTTTCGGCGGCAAATGGTAAATCCGAATGAGTTTCGTGAATTTTATAAGGATAACATAAGTCAACTTCTAAAATAAATCCTGTGTCACTATCATTTAAAATACACATTACATTAAAATTATTTATTTCATTTTCGTTTAAAAACCTAAAGTTTCGAGTAGGAAGCGGTTGCATCATAGCGTGGCCATATAAATTTACACAATCAAGATAAATTAAATAGCTGTCAGGTTCCTTATTGTTATAATTTGGAAGATATTTATTATTTGCCTTCGCATATCTTAAAGAACATTGGGCAAGTCCCCCCCTTATGCCTTGTTCTAACATTTGATACATATCAATATCTGAAATTAAGTCTAAATTAATTTTTGTATATAATAACATCGCATCCCAACTTAGCGAGGGAGATGATACATAATAACAAGGATCAAGGTCATAAAACTTTAAACTCATTGATCTAAACTTTTCAAAAACATCACATAAAAGTAGGACATCACATTTCAAATATAAGTCTGTGTACTCCCCTAAATTAGAAATATCAAATGTATTCCAGACTTTTAATGCATGATTATAATCTTCATCCGAAATAGATTGGGATGTGAGTTTATTATAAAATTTTGATGAATCTGGCAATTTAGTATCTTTATAACGATCCCACGAATCGATGTAATCATAACAATATACACCTTTCTTGCATGCCAAATTAAACAAATAATCATCATTAAAAAACTTTCGTAAGTTTTGAAAATCTTCCGTTTTCATCGTTTTTATTAAATTATCTAGACTTGAACTTAAAAAGTTAAAAGAATCAATAAACTTTAACTGAGCTACATTTTTTTTGTCAATCGGGACGAATTTTGTGAAAGAAATATATTTTTCTTTGTTTTTGGGAATAAGATTTATACGACCGCAAAGACCTGAAAGTTCCTTTATAAACAAATGACAATCATAACCAGAAAGATTATGAAATATGACAGGTATAAATGGACAAGATTTTGCATTCAAATTACATGAATTGTGTGCTGGTCCTCTATACATTCCGGTGAAATGATCATGATCAGCAACAACGAGGTCAGTATCAGAAAAAGTTTTCTTACATAAGTGACATTGTTTAGCGTTGTTTAAAGACATTTGTTGAGCTTTGTTAATTATTAGGGGTTTTATCTCTGACATTAGTCTATGAAGTCTTATTACATCCTGACTAATAGATTTAACGAACTTTTTCGAGCAGTCTGGCCCTCTATAAGATCTAAACTCATTTAATTCAGGTTTAGACTGACAAAAAATGTAATATCCATAACAACTTGCCATATGGATTTGAATATTTTCTACACATGGGGATTTATTTTTGTCTGAATATTCTTGTAATAAACTTTCAAAATCGCCGTAAATAACAATGGGAACTCTTTGAGTCCTATTAAAATTTGAAAAACTAAGTTTTGAGTTTTCTTCGGGAAGGATAGTTTGCACTCTTGCACAGCTATGATTGAATTGTTTTTCTGGTGAGTCGAAATACACAAAACATTCGTCACATAAATATAACTTAGACTTATGTTTTGTAAGTTGTCTGTGTACAAGCTTATTGAAATATTTAATTAAGCAAAAATGACTTTTACCGTTATTATTGAAATAAAGTAAATTTACATGATAAAGTTTTCTTTTTAAAGTTTTATACAACGGCCCTGTTACATTGTAATTCTGTTCCAAACCATAGACGTTAACACTTACGTTTGGATTTAAATCTTCAAATAATTTGATGTCGTCTAAACTGGGTGGAAATGTCATGTTCGTAATGTTTAACACTTTTGAATAGTGAGGATATGATGTAACTCTATTGGGGTTATTCTTTGCTGGGTACAAATATGCTACTATGCTCCAAAGAAAACAATGATTATCTTTATTAACTATGTTTAGACTTGATTTCGTATTTTGAATTCGTTTAGGTAATTCTAAATAAGAACCCGCTCTCAAAGGACTGTATTTAGCGAAATTAATTTCTAAATGACTAATCGATTCGATTGTCCAGCCTGACTCACTTAGTTCGAACTCAGAACATTTATTTAAGATTTTTTCTGCAAATGCATGATATGTGGATAATATATCTGTGCTTTGAAGTATAATTACATATCTTGTATTAAAAGATTTAAGACTAATTTCGTAATTTTTAGGTAAAGTGTACGAAACAAAAAGTTCGAAATTGACTTTCAAAGAAACGTGTTGTTTTAATAATTCTTTAATTAGATAGCAACATGTGTCTGAAGTTTCAGTTAAAAAAAATTCAGGTGTAATAGTAAAACTTTCAGGATTTATTTTGTAACTGACTATTTTGTTTTTAAAAGCACAAGCTATTATACGGACATTATCAAATTGAGTTTTTATGAGATTATTAGATTTATGGATGTTAGTTTTTTTGTGAGAAGAATAATTGGGACAGTTAATGTTACAAGTTTGACAGAATACCATTTTTGAATAATTTTAGAATAGCTTTATTTGTATTTTCTTAGTATTATTATTATTTAGGTTTTTGTTTTATCTACTAAGTAGATTCTGTAAGAGAACAATGCAAAAATTTAGAAATATAAGTTACATTCAGGTTAGTAGATACTTAACCAAATTAAACATATTTTTAAAACATACTATTATCGATTATATGTATATTATAAAGGATTAAATTAAAGTTGAATAAAATTTAAGTAATTTGTTAAACTAAATTTACAAACATAGTATAAGAGATAATAATTATGTTATGAATATTTTATTATTTTCAATTTTAGGTTTTTATTTAGGTTTTTGTTTTATCTACTAAGTAGATTCTGTAAGAGAACAATGCAAAAATTTAGAAATATAAATTACATTCAGGTTAGTAGATACTTAACCAAATTAAACATATTTTTTAAACATGGGTAGGTACTATTATCGATTATATGTATATTATAAAGGATTAAATTAAAGTTGAATAAAAGTTAAGTAATTTGTTGAACTTAATTTTCAAACATAGTATAAGGGATAATAATTATATTATGAATATTTTATTATTTTAAATTTTAGGTTTTTATTTAGGTTTTTGTTTTATCTACTAAGTAGATTCTGTAAGAGAACAATGCAAAAATTTAGAAATATAAGTTACATTCAGGTTAGTAGATACTTAACCAAATTAAACATATTTTTAAAACATGGGTACTAATATTGATTATATGTAGGTATATTATTAAGGATTAAATTAAAGTTGAATAAAAGTTAAGTAATTTGTTAAACTTAATTTACAAACATAGTATAAGAGATAATAATTATATTATGAATATTTTATTATTTTCAATTCTAGGTTTTTATTCAGGTTTTTGTTTTATCTACTAAGTAGATTCTGTAAGAGAACAATGCAGAAATTTAAAAATATAAGTTACATCCTTGTTAGTAGATATTTAACCAAATTAAACATTTTTAAAACATAGGTACTAATATCGATTATATGTATATTATAAAGGATTAAATTAAAGTTTAATAAAAGTTAAGTTTTTTGTCAAACTTAATTTACAAACTTAATTTAACTGGAATAAAAAGGTTTACAAAGAATTTTGGGGGTACAAAATTGGTTGGATAGAGGAATAATCCTCTTTAACTGCTGCAACCACCTGAGTAACCGCCTTCCAAGTTGGGCTATTGTCATTTACCGCTGTTTTGAAAGAAACCAATGAATGTTTCCAGCGGTTGGTTGTTATGGCCTCCAACTCCTGACAATTCGATATGCGAACCTCAATATAATATTCTCCGCGCCTTGTGGGGTTGCTTTGCATAGTATACCCAGATCCGACTCGACGCGTCAGGTAGCTCTTCAGTTTTGCTGCCCGAATTGGTTCACGTTGCTCTTCATCCTGGAAACAAACCAAAAAATAGTTTCATTAAATCATCGTTATAATATGATCATTTTAATATGATGATTCATAATGATCATCAGCCCCCCTTGCTATTGTTATAAATCATCACAATAATAATCTTAAGACATACGTATTCTTCATTGATTTAATTCGGTTTCAACATGTGAATGAAATCTTTTAGAACTTAAAAAATGTAAACCGTACAAAATCCTAACAAATCATGAGTTGACCTTTACTTATTACGTAACATCACGCCTATATTTTTCGAATAGTTATAATTTCATGCTGCTACTATAAAATTATTGAAACTTGGTCCAATTATCTACACTTAGTCAGACCTGAGAATCGAACTCAGGACTTCACAATTATCAGTAACTATGCTTACACCACTACTAAACCTGAACAACTATCTGTAGGTGGTACAATATTTATTCTGCACGGGAATCGAAGCCGCACAGCAGCTAATCGCTCAGCCCCTGCGCCAACCGAGTCGTCAAAATATAATAATTAAATGACAATTTCATCTCAACTTACCTCGGAATCAGGGTAGATAGATAGTTTTCGTTTCTTTTTAGCAGATGTAGACGCAAAGACAGGTGCGGTCGAAGGGTCAGCCTCTGATTCAGACCCACTACCAGCAAACGGCTGTTCTTGGAGTGGTTTTTTAGTTTTTCCTTTTGGTTTCGAGGGTTTTGGTGTTAAAGGCTTACTTGGTTTCTTCTTTTGTGATATAGGGATCACTTCAGTGTCTGAGTCAAATGGATTGGAAAACCTAAAAATAAAACATAATTTTCATCAAGTCTACTTACAAACATTCATACGTTTAGTTACAACTACTCGTATTATCGAACAGTCCAGTCATGATAAGTAGGTACTACACAATAGGTTCCTGTCACGCCAAGCTATTTTTCTGCAAGGAAGTCGAACTTATAAACTCATTCTCAACAGCGACAACCTCTGAACCTATAAGACCATCGATCATATTGATCAATAAGACCTACTAATAAAAATGCCCGGTTGCACCCCACCCACACACACACCCAACTGCACCCCTCACAAATATACACTGATCACAAAATTTATAAAGTTAAAATGACACGCACATACTTACTGTTTTATTTGTTAAACGCACTAATTATTAAACGACGTTAAGTTAGACGAAAACCACTGCAGAATGCACTGCTAAAAATATTCTGTGAGACTATCGCCAGGTGACACTGATTTTATATCCATAAATTGTAAAACGGCATACACACATAATGAATGCTTATTAGTTATAGTTTATTTAAAATTAAGCGTAAATATTGGCATACAATTTTAATCCCTATGCGTATTGCGCATAAGATTTATTATTATTTATTTCATAATAATCATTCATACTCAATTGTAACGTTGTCCTAACTTACCGTTTTAGGAGGATATATAATACGGCGCCGCGCGGTCGCTGAAAACTGAGACGAAATTTTTATAAGGTAATCGTACGTACTTGTATACAAATGGGTCTCTCCATCATGAAATTCTAGAGATCAACCATAACGAGTTCTGATATTAACCTTGAATAAGACTAATATAAATTGAACTCCAAAATATTTAACATTTTTTTTTATTTGTCTGCCTCGTTGGTCTAGTGGTCGCAAGCGGTACTGCTAAATATGAGGTCCTGGGTTCGATTCCCGGGTCGGGCAAAGTGTTATTGGGTTTTCCATCTGGAATTTCTCAGTAGCAGCCTAGAGCCTGGATTTGTGTTCGGTTGATAGCAAAAGGCTCGCCCCCTATTACATAGGACTTTAACATAACTGGCGAAATGTGGGTATCCTATGGATATACCTCTGTCTAACCCTTCGGGGATTACTTCATGCGTGATGTTAAATCGATCTAGATAGGTTTCATTTTTAGAAAACTACAAAAAAAAACGAGAAAGCTCGTTCATCCAGAAAATGTTATAACATAACATAACATCACGCCTTGTTTCCCCGAAGGGTTGGGCAGAGGTGTCCCTGTAGCAGGTACACCCACATTTCGCCATGTTATAATTTATTGAAAAACAAAGATAATATTAAGACTCATTAAAACCTCAGGTGTTCGATTCAGTGCAAGAAGATTTAATTGCTTATTTATCGAAATAGAATTGGGATTCTGCATCACTGGCTCTCGCTGATAGAATTGGGGATTCTGCTTCACTTGCTCTCGCTGATAGAATTGGGGATTCTGCATCACTTGCTCTCGCTGATAGAATTGGGGATTCTGCATCACTTGCTCTCGCTGATAGAATTGGGGATTCTGCATCACGGCGCGAGCGCAGCGAGAGCAAGTGATGCAGAACCCCCAATTCTAACCTACTAACTTTCATCCACTTAGGATTATTATTGAGACAAAAAGTACCATATTTCCTTCTCCAAGAGGATCTAATCTATCTCCTTGCCAAATTTTATCGAAATTTGTCGAGTGGTTTAGGCGTGAAAAGCTAACATACAGACAGAGTTACTTTCGAATTTATAATATTAGGATGGATAGCATAATAGTATGGATCAAGTATTAAGTTCAATATTGACTGCTTAGCTCCATAAAAGTATAGCGGGGTGATAATCATTTAAAAGTTTAAATTTGTAACTATGTATCTGCTACATTCGTTCCTTATTCAGCCCAGTGAAGTATTGGAATAATTCAACTTTCTGACTTTTCTCGTAGTTGGCCCGATATAGTTTTTAGTAATAAGAAATAGGATCGACTGGCATCAAAAAAGTTTTTTGCGAAAATTGGCCATTTTCTTGCTGACTGTAATTTTTTTTTTCAAAATCTGTGAATGCAGATCAAAATGTTTCAAAAACTCTCCTAAGACCGTTTTCTTGTAGCGACAGCGGTTAAGGTACCTACCCTTATTGCCCCATCTCAAAATCCACCCTGTATATGTTATGATTAACTGCTTAGCTCCATAAAGGTATAGCGTGATGAAAATCTTTTAAAAGGTTAAATCTGTAACTATCTGCAATATAATAGATAAATATGCAATAGCCTTTTGGCTAGTCTTTTTACAATTTGCAGTAAACTATAGAAAAATACGAACATAATGCAATATTGCTCATCCTCCATAGCAAACAGCGTTATAATAATTTTTGAAAAATCTGTTGTGACGTTTCCATTATTTGACTTTTAGATTATTTACACCAATTTTCAAGTAAATCAAGCCACAAAATAAAGTCCTCCACTGTAAAAATGAATACCTCGTTTCACCCCGTTAGGGGTAGATTTTCAAAAAACCCTGATATAAGTTTTTATTTATTTTCAGTTTAATTATAAATACTGAGTTTCGAGTTAATCAGACCGCTCGTTAAAATTCTTTCATACAAACTTTGACACACCCCAATCCTCCTCTAGGCGGTAATTTAGAAAAACTAAAAATGGCAAACTTTATAATTTATATAGATAAGTATTCGTGCCAAGTTCCAAGTTTATTAACTCAAGGAATAAGATTTTTCATACAAACAAAATCCCCCTTTTTACCCTCTTAAAGGTCGAATTTCCAAAAATCCGTTCTTAGCGGACGTCTAATAACTATAGACTACCTCCCTGCCAAATTTCATCTTTATACGTCAAGCGGTTTTCGATATTTCGTGATGAGTGAGTGAGTGACCTTTCGCTTTTATATATATAGATTATGGGTTATTGCGCAACTCGTTGCACAAAACAATTTATTACGTACGAACGAACTGAGAAAAACGAGTGACACTTTGCATAAATGTTGTGTGAATGACACTCTTTAATTTGAATATCGAACTTCTCCCAAAAAGGTTTTATATTCCTATATGCACTTCTAAGAACTTTTTGATTGACCCTTGTATACTGGCCACCTAGAAGGACTCCTGTTAGGTTGACGACCTGTGACATTGATTCACTTATTATCTGTCTAATAAACAATTATATATTTCTACAAAATGAAAATGTGTATTTAATATCTCCTTTCTTCAATTTACTTCCAATAACAGCTTGCGGAAGGCCCCTTTGCTTTTTATTCACTGTACCCAGCCAGTCAGTACGACGGCTCTTCAAAAAGGTGGCTAGAGGTACACTTGTATAAAAGTTATCAGTAATTATCAACCTACCCTTATCTAGCAGGTTTTCAGCTAGGCAAGCGACTATAGGTACTTCCAGATAAATCCAAATCGTGGACTCTTTGGCTTTGACCATAATAGATTTCATACACCCATAATAAACCACAAATTGTGCATAGTTTGTAAAGGAGATGGCAAATGTTGGGCCCAAGCGTAATAAGTTGAGATATGATATAAAAGTTAGTCAAATTTTTTTATCCTTGAATAACAAAAATCAGCTCAATTCTTTATCTGGAAGCGGAGAAATATGATAAAGATAGTTTTCATGAGATCATAGATTATAGTAATCGATTACACAACTACAAAAAGAAAACCTACCCACTAGGTAGCACTAGGTAATATAGTTAACTCAAAGTAATTAAATACACTATAATATACTTTTATACAATATAGTGCATTTAATTTAAATAAAACATATTATTAATTACTGAAAAACCAAAACAATGATTATCAATTTCATATCGATTAAAATCAGTTTTATTTTTTTGTCTATGTCCCTGGCAGTAGGTTCTAAAACTTGTTTAGCTAAGCTATTTAGTGAAAAATGCAGATCGGGTGCAAAAGACGTGTGCTCCATTTATTGTATTCTTGTACCTAAAGTACACTGACGTTAGTGACAATTGACATCGACAGAAATGATAACAGATTAAAACTAAATGTTGTGTTGCCAACAGTCTACCCTGCCTATATGCCAAAATATACTCCAATATGCCAAATTGTCAACCCTGTTTTCCGCTTTTTTCCAAACACAGCGCCGGCAGCTAATTCAGCAACCGGCGCCGGCAGCGGAGACACTGCCTTAGTTTTTATACTTAACTTTTTTTTGTTCATTAATTTAGGGCAGCCGGGTGCCCGGCGAAGGCGGCGGGACTACACACTCATAAATTATGCGACATGTTTATAATTATTTGTCCAATAATTCAATTAGCTCACTCACCCCGCACACCTCACCGCATAGCCATTACCCGCTTTATATTGTTAAGGTATTAAATGTTGAACAAAAGTATTTACTGGGCGCGCTATCTAACGAGATTGTAACCTCTTGAAGCAATGAGATATTTTGTAAAGAAGAAGCCATGGCGCGGCAGTCAAATTAAATTGTTATGAGGGTAGCGCGGCGGACGCGGACGCGCGATCTAAATTACTTTAACTTTTTGTGAGCGTACCGACGGCTGTGTAATTACGTTTGGGTCCGTACAAATAGTGTTGTTAGTTAATTCGTTGAGATGCGAGCGCGGCCGCGGCGCGACCCGCTACCTGCCGCATCTATTATGTACAGCGTTAGCGCGATTCTCTGTATCCGCGGATATCCGAGGGAGAAAAAAGATCTGTATCCGTATCCATATCCGTTACTTTTTGGCGGATCTTGAACGGATCTTTTATATTAATACATTTCATTACGTATAATGATATTTTAAAGATATATTTATTGCAATTAAATACTGTTAACTTCAATCCAAATTAGTAAAAAAAAAAACTTAATCATATTTATTATAATTCAAGTAGAGTAAGTACCAGTAAATTAAGTTATAAGGTGGTAATTAAACTATCTTTGTAGTGAGATCAAACCTCTAATATTTGTGCTACGCTAATTGAAATAATTATGTGAGTTAACACAACAATTAAAACTATGTTGTTTTCAAGAACTTAAAAAAATATACGTCATCATTAATATTGAGTAATGGTAAATTGTATTTCAAAAAGAGAAACTTGGCAGCTTTGTCCCCCAAAAGTCAGTTACGATGAGGATCATAAATAATTCCTGCTGAATCTGAAGAAAGTTGAGATCCGTATCCGTATCCGTATTCGCAGATCAGATTTTAACGATCCGGCACATCACTAGTCACGTCGCTTGCGGGTCACATCGCTCGCGGGTCGCGTCGCTTCATGTGACTTATTGTTTTCAAAACAATTAAGTACTAATTTGATTATAAATAAAAAAAATATATAAATAAAACTTTATTTCATACTAAGGTCCATAATTTTGTTAGTATATTAGTGTTAGCACAGATTACATATACTAGTGTTAGTAACAATGGTGCTTAAATAAATAGGTAAGATCTTACCTGGAAAAAACATATTTTCACAAAACGAAAAGCACTGGGGATCCAACTCAGGAAATTGTACTGGTTACTTGGTAAAAAACTGTCGCAGTTGTCACTGGGAAACAAACTGCTTTTATACAAATGTATCTTGAAACCTATCTGGACTTACGAAGTCCAACTTTGGGGAACAGCCTCCAACTCAAACTTAGAAATACTCCAGAGGTTCCAGTCCAAAATGCTGAGGATAATTACTAATGCTCCTTGGTTCATAACAAACCAGCAATTACACCAGAGATTAAACACTCAATGAAATCGTACAGGAACAGACTGGACAAGCATCCAAACTTACTAGTTACGCACTTAATGAATTATAATTCAACATTCAAAAGGCTAAAACGAAAGTCCCCTAGAGATTTATAGGAAATATGATACGTAAAGGGCGCACGTAACTGGACTGACTGCGCTTCAAGACAATGAATAAACTCCTAACCATATGCTGAATGTTCACACGGAACAGGGCTTGATCTTCAAATTAATTCCTTCAGTTTAATTGATTAATTGTAACGTATTTAATTAATTTAGGCGTAAGAACATGATTAAAATCATAAAATTAAACATGACATTGGCTGTATGTGGCAGTATCATTGCCTGTACTACAATACTACTTTAAAAAAAGACGGCTTAAAAGTTCACGAATAAAGTCAAGTGGTTTTAGAAATTAGAAGTGAATTCTAAATGAAAGTTTGTTTTGAACATTAACTTATAGATATTGTTCGCGTGTGATTCCTTTTCAGTAACAACAATTGATTTTCCGATAAGTTACCTACTTAAACTAATATTAAAGTTTTATACAAGTGGTAAGTAAATATACAATAACACTTATAAATACCTATACAATTTATTATTGAAATATTTTTGTTTTGTCAATATATGTACCTACTTAGTTATTTTCTTGGTCTATTTTTTCTATTAGTAATTATATTATATTGTACACGTTGTGCATAATAAAAGTTTAAAAGTAAAAAGTCTCAAATTAAAATAGAAAAAAGTTTCCAATTTAAGTTACAATGACAAATCGTCCCACTATAAATTTTCTCAAACAAATCCTTGCTCATTTTATAATTTGCTTTAAATTCGTCTTCATTCATAGAAAACGCTTTGTCCGTATATCGCATCATCCGACGCTCATCTCGTCTTTGTTTCAATTGTTGTTTTATTGGAAATATGTAAAATACTTTATATAACTACAAATCGTGCCATATTACACACTTATTACTATACTAAATTAGGTACGTCTTAAAACACAAAACAATTCCAAAAAACTTACACCTAACAATCCCAACGCAATATTGGCGCAATACACAGTGTCAAATTATAGTCAAGAGTAGCCAAACCAAGCCCGATCCCGATTCCGCTTAGTTCCTAAAATGGACACCCAATTTGACAACAATTTGGCGCTAGTGTCGAACTCAAGAGTACGAAACGTCACAATTCTAATGTCGATAGATCGGAATTGGAATCAAGAGTAAGCACACAGATTGCAAGAAAACGAAGAGAAAAAAAAAAAAAATATCAGTAAAAAATAACAATAGTAACTTATTTTTTACAATATTATTTATTTATGCAGACCTATGACTGTCCCCACCCAGTGTCCCTGAAAGGGACAGTTCGGTCTGGCAGCAATCATTTTTAGAATGCTGTTGTCACTACCATGCATACGCTGTAGTAAGGAGGCCGCTTTCTTTCGCATGATGGCATGGAAACTATCTGTGCGAGCCTCCGTGAACATTCCTGAAGCGCTACAACGCCATGGCAGCCCCAACAGCATCCTAAAAGCATTATTAAATTGAACACGCAGGACGTTGTAGGCTCGGCGCGTGTATGACACCCACAGGCCACTCGTGTAAAAGGATTGACAGAACGCCTTAAAAAGGGTTACTTTGACGTCTGTAGTACAACGAGCGAACCTGCGGGCAAGTATATTGCTCCTCACAGACAACGCCCTGCACTCCCTCTCTATATCTACGTCATCTCTTAGGTCGCTCGTGACAATGTGGCCAAGGTACCTAAAACTGTCAACAATTTTCAGTGCTACTAGTTGAGACTTATGGGCGGAACACTGCGCGGCTGCTGCTTAGGTGCTTTAAATACAAGAAGTTCACTCTTCTTCGAGTTGTAAATTAAGCCATGCTCCTCCGCATAGGCCTCGCAGGTCGATAGCAACTTCTTCAACCCACCCATCGAGGGACTGAGAAGCACCATATCGTCTGCATAGCTTATATTGTTGACACACGTTCCGTCTGTGTGGCAGCCGACATGTGTACTGTTCAGTCACTCGATGAGCCGGTTGTTAAAGAGGTTTAACCTCTATATCAAGCAGAGGCGAGCATAATCCCCCCTGTCTGACTCCGCATTCCAGCCTGTACTCGTCCGACAGAGTACCCACCCACCTCACCCGGTTCTTTTGGTTAGAGTACCAATATTTGAGAAGAGAGGTATACTCCGCCGGCACACCCGCGTCCCTCATCTTGTCCCACAGTACGTCATATGCAACCAGATCAAATGCTTTTGACAAGTCGAGGAAACAGGCAAGTACCGTCCTCCTCACTGTGTAGTACATGACCGTTCGCTTCAGACTCAAAATAGCGCTCTCTGTTGAGACTCCTGCTTTGAACCCGAATTGGGCATCGTGTAACTTAACTTGTGCTGTAAGGCTGTGAACTGCGGCCGCTAGGATTTGTGACAAACCGTTGAATCCGGCTGTCATTTATCATAATCATTTAATCATTTGTTAACATAGATATCTATACATATAAAATGCTTTGTCCTGAATGACTGACTGACGGATCAACGCACAGCCTAAACCGCTGATCGTAGAGACCTGAAACTTGGAGGGTGTGTTCTTTGTATGACGTAGGCATCCGATAAGAAAGGATTTTCCGAAATTCTACCCCTTAGAGGGTGAAAAAGGGGGGCAAAGTTTGAACGGGACAACATGATTCCTTGGTCCAATGTACTTAAAATTTTGCATAAACCCTTTTTAACAGAATTGACGAAAGACGTGTTTCGTATTTTATTGAAATTCATCCCCTAACGGGGTTAAAAAGGGGTAGAAAGTTATTTTGGCGGTGATTTACTTCAAAGTTGATATCAATACTCCTTTGTGCTTTTGATTTAAATTACATTTTATTTTGACACATGTTTGAAAACTCAATCCGATTTTATCCAAAAAAGGTTGAACTCACTTAAAAACATAAGCAAATACTCTTTTTAGTTTTAATTACCTATTGTAAAAATATCTGTTTGATTTATTGTGTACAATAAATACTTATGGTTTTCTTTTAGTTTTTCTTGGAAGTTTAATAGTGTAGTTTATAACCTGGATTAACATATTAGGATACTTTTTGTCCCAGTATTACGTTTCCGACTTCCACGTGAGCGAAGCCGTGGGAAAAGCTAGTGTACAATAAAATAGTTGTTATAAAAAAAATTACAAGCGCGCTATGTTATACCAGAAAGCGTACAAATGTTCATAGTATAAAGAAAAAGAGAAAAAAAGTAATGTAATAATTAAAAGGATACCAAAAATTACACGTGCAATGTTGCACCACCACCACTATCTCCGACGTATACCGTGTCCAAAAAATGCGTTTTGGGCTATGGTATCTGTGCATGGGGTGGAGCTGCCAAGACCCACATGATAGAAATAGAGCGTTCCCAGCGTGCAGTCTTGAACGTGCTGCTTTCCCTAAGCTACAGAACCCCTACCACTCTGGTGTATGAGCAGGCGCGGGTGCTTAGCGTCAGGAAAATGTTTATATGTGAGTGCCTGCGGAGATATCACCGGTTCACAGTCCCCAACTTGCCAAAAACAAACAAAAGAACAGACAGATATCCTGTAGCAAGGGTAAAGAGCAAGTTTGCCAGAAAGCACTTTAACAGCATAGCGCCACGTCTCTACGGCAAATTTAGCCAGTTCAAAGTAGTTAGAGACGTGAGCAATTTCCTGATTAAAAAGGAAATCTTACTTTGGCTTGAAAGCTATAGCTACGATGATACTGAAAACCTTATCAGTAATCTCACCTAGCGGATAGACTCGGATTACACACACAAATTCACACACCTTAACACACAAACCTTCATTCACACACCTACATCTACACACACATCATACATATCACCATGCACTTGCTAACCCCGTTTTATTCTAAAACAGAAAATGTTTTAGAGTTATTATTATTTCTTATCTTGTTCATAATTTTTTGTCTATTTTTCATTTTATTCCAATTTTCTTTTATTAATTTTAAAAATCACTTAATTATATTTAGTCTAAGTTTTCTCATGTTGGTCCATGTAACTGGAGAAACCTCGACCCCTGTCATACAGGATGTCCTAGTTCAGGGGTCGAGACCTCATTGATGTAATGTGTACTGAAGTTTTGGAAATAAATTACTATTACTATACTATCTACAATGAAACGCAAGTTCCTCAGACGCAAGAACAGAGAAATACTCAAATCAACTCATCAACAATAAATGTACCAAACAAAAATGTAGCTCTCTCTATCAATAATTGGACCAATGTTTCGAATGTTAACTTTTACTTTTAACTGTCATTATTTTTAATAAATGCTTATCTCATATTATTATTGTGTTAATTTTTTCGCAAATGGTACGAAAAGTAGAGTATTTTCCTCGGTGATAAAGCTGTCTTAGTCTTGGGTGAACTTAAATCCCTCGCTACACTCAGGACTCGTCTTAAATCCCTCGCTTAGCTCGTGATTTAAGTTTTTAACACCCTCGCTACGCTCGGGAGTAAACCACGAGTCCTTCGTTATGCTCGCGATTTAAATCGTCACCCGCGACAGAAGACACTGCTTTATCCCCTTGGTCAATAATTTACTATTTTGCATCAATGCTGTATGAGACCTTTTTAAGCACAAGTTATTGTTCTGTGGTCGAGTTCGTTTGTGATAAAATTATATTCTAGTAAACAGGTCAGGATTGGTCAGTAAGAGTCTGACACGCCCTCACACCCAAAAAAAAAAAAAAAAAACAAAAAAAAAAAAAAAAAAAGAATTGGTCATAACAAATACAGCTACCTCAAAAATATATAAGCAAGGAAATGTTAATAATTTGTATTTAATAAATAATGGCTTACTTACAAGAATCTAAACTGTGGAGTCTGAAGATTGACCTAATGTACCTTTTTTGTGCTTTAAAAACTAATTCCCTATTGAGTTACCCCAGAAAATGACACCATACTTCAACACTGAACTCACCAAACCGTGATACGCTGTGATTATAGCATCGACGTTAATCACTGGGGTCAGTTTAAACAGGGCATAGGCTGATCTGCTAATACATTTAGTTAGCTCCTCCGTGTGTTCTTTCCAGTCCAATTTTATAGATCTTTGACAGTAGTTTCGGTTAGTCACTAGTTTTAAATAATACAATCTATGGTTAGTCAGAGGACCGGAAGTTTGACAACCAGACTTACCACGTGTCTTACCGTGTTACCCAGTACCTAACTGGGTGGTGGAAGTTAGATAGGCATCGCTCCATTCAAAATACTTACTGGTATTCAGTTAACCAGTTAGACTGGAAGCCTAAAAGGCTAGGCAGATGATGAGTTATATTCAAGAGTGAGAACATAAATGAATAGGTAAAGGTATCTGGTAAGTAAATACCTACCTACTTAATGTAAAGACGCGGCGATTTGACAAAATAACATCAATGTGCTCCACGATCGGCGCAGTACGAGCAGTGCTCGCGTGAACGGAATCGATAGGTTGTTAATCTCGCGTTCTTTCGTGTGAATGAATACAATCGTGCGCGTCCGGCGCTCGTCTGGCGCCGGAACCGGGAACCGCTGCATCCGCCGATGAGGCACACAGAGGATCGTAAATATCCTTCCGTTGCCCCCCCCCCCCCCCCCCCCCCCCGTGCTACTGGCGGAGACTTGCCAGAAAATACGGAGAAATGAAATTAATAAAACTTGGATAAGTTTACGCTTACCCTCCGCTCGCCGCTCTCTCGATATTCGCGGTAATGTGCGCGCTTCACTATTGTCTCCAAATCGCAATAACTCCCCAGACGAGACCCTTGACTGCTTTTTGCATTATTTTATAATAACACTCAGAGATTGTCGAGAGCGATGGTGAAGTGCACACTGTAGAGTTCTTCAAGGTATGGATGGATATTCATAACAGGAAAGGAAGATATAATATTAATTCTGTATTTTTTTTATCGAAAACTATATTTATTTATTTATTTCCTTTGGAAGACTTACAGCTAAACAAAACAGACTAATAGCTGGAAAATATGACTGACAGCCAATTACAAGTCTTCACATAAGTATAATTAACAGAATAATAATAAAAGAAATCTGTGAACAACACAGTTCTGCCAACGAAAACAAAAAACCGCCAAAGCTATACACAACTATACTTACATAATACAATAGGTAGAACAACCCTAATAAAGTGGCTTTGTCATAAATATGTTTGTCTTATGTTAGTAAACAAATACCGCTTGTAATGAACATCTAGGGGCACCAGTGTCAGAATTTAGTTTAATTAAGATAGAATATTTATTTTTGAAGTATAATCTGTTAGTGTTGTGTGGGTATGATGACAGTTATTTTTACGTTGTATGTGACTCTTATCTTATACCACTAGATGGCGCTACTTTTGGTATCATTTACAGTTATGCATTATTAAAGTCCTGTATTTTAAAATATGTTGTTACGTTAAATCGAATATTTCAAAGAATTTAGAATTGTTTTAGTTTGTATTCAAGATGTCAATTAATTGTACTGTTTTATCAAACGAGGTGGCGCGCTACATCCAGTCCCCACTCCTGTTGGTTGCCGGCGTAGCGCGTTAGCTTTTGAGTCAGTCGGCTACCAACTGTGTTGCAAGCAAGGCAAATAATAAAAGAAATAAGTGTGTCTAAAAGTGAGTTTTATTGGAGCAGACTACACCAGTGTGAACATCGCACTGTGCGCTGTGCATGCACACCTGTGTAACGGTTACACCGCCACATACGGACTACGCATCATAGACATGACGTCACTCAAATCCTGCATCGCGCAATTAGAGTTTACCGAGCGATCGACATAATGCAAGATTCCGACTTCAAACCAATGGGCAGTTGCCCGCCAGTCACAACACCCGTCTGGTCGGAGGATCCTCCCTTTTCGGTGGATGAGTGAACTTTACACTCTGTTCCTCATGCCACTAAACCTGCATGTGACTTGTACCTACTCGTTCGTGGCACACAACGGGCGCGCCAGCGCGCGTAAAGTAGCGTGATTAGTTTCAATAGGCGGCCGCTACTTTGTGTAAACAGTACAGTCGTTCAGTAACTGTACTGTTTACACAAAGTAGCGGCCGCCTATTGAAACTAATCACGCTACTTTTCTATACAGAAGAGCCACCGACTCACCGACACGACCCCCTCGTGCACTACGTTTGTTACATCACAGGTGCTTCGTATATAGTCAGCTAGTATGTGAGCACGCATAGCGAGTGAGATACAGCATATGGACACGGAGCTGCACAGTTAGCGTGTTAGTTATTAGTAGCGGCTGCCGCGATACCTATCTGATTGATGCGCGATAAACATCACCCCGCGGTGTTCGAGGCGCGCGCGTACATTGCACATTCTGTTTGAAGCGCGCTGCGAGGCGCCGCGCTCACCCGTTCATGGAAGGCGCCACATTGTGCCTCTGATTAATACGCCGCGCCGCCATTGTTAGCGCTCCACGCTCGCATCGCCGTGTTTATAAATTGCCCCTCGTTGTTACATCAAATGAAACTGCGGCCTATTTATCCGCACAATATACGAGCGGCCGGGGCTCGCCGCTCATTGCGTTAATAACACCGGCTTATGATGTAACACCCCATTCATATTCACAAGTGCGTCTGTGCGCACCGCGCGCCTCCCGGGGTGAATCTTATTAGCGACCACCACAAACAAAAGATATGTTCGAGTGTCAGCAGCCGACCTGACTTAAAATTGTAACTAAGTAGTAAAGAAAAAAGATAACATTGCTAGTGTTCACCTACGGTCGCTAAGGAAATCTTGTTGAATACTGTTTAATAGCCGCTAATAGGCAGCTGTTGGGAATCGAACCCAACACCTTGCACGCGGTCTGCATGAGCAGGCTGCGTGATCAACGCGTCATCGACATGCTGAGGCGCGGCGCGGCGACGGCACGGCTCGGCCCGATGACCACTCGCTTCCACGGACTCCACCGCGACAGACGACATACTCGTAACACTCTTGTATAATTATTAACTGTTTGTCCGGGATTTTATAGTTTGTACTTAATGAGACGGTATTAAACCTTTGCCTAAAAATACAGTCCACTCTTTATTGCTCCACGCGCTAACATTGGTCCTTCAAGGATCTCGCCGTCTTATTTGCGAAAAGTAACGGTCTCGAAAATAAAAAAAATAAAACTTGTGGGCTGGTTATTTCTGGATTTTTTCCGACTTCTTCGGCGTGGCGTGCGCTGCGTTAACCGAAAAAGATACATCAAATTTATGTTCTACGGTATTGTTCATCTTAAAAAGTTCAACAAAAAAGTCCGCGATGGCATATGTCTATCTTCTAAAGATGAACCACAATAACCATTTTTATCTTTCAGAATTTGATAGAAAATAATTGTTATTTCCGAAGCTTTTTTGACCGGCTCACCGCTTATGACTGAGACCCCACCTCAATAGTTGTTGTGTCCGTCACGGAAAAAAAACACACACAAAGGTTTCCAAACTTCGTTCTTCTTGTTCCACCGGTGTTCTGGACTGCCTGGCGTCTTGGTGTCTTCAGTCTTGAAGGCGTGATCACGTCGGGGTCACCAATGTAGAAATTGGTCGAGTTGACCAATTCTACTTGAGTCGGGAATCGAACCCGGTATCTAATTTCTATTAGATTCGAGTGAAGCGAGCGAAAGGATGAGTGAATGAGAAAATGAGTATAGCGGAGAAAATAAATAAAGAATATTATTATGATTATTAAATTATATTACTAGATAAATTACAAGCAAAACAAAGCGATTACAATAGCAACTAAATAAAATACAAAGCGCGTCGCGACCCAATAGGTATGGTAGCTAGTCAAGAGTAGACTGCGGCTCGCACCTCGGCGTGCGCGTAGGTAGCTTCGTGTGCACGCCATCGGTCCGGAGCTCAAGCACGTCGTCGCGTCGGCCAGTATAAATATCACGCGCTTGCTGCGTGCGCGCGGCACGTGTAACTGTGCGAACGTTGATCCCTCGTAGAACAAAGGATCACCTGATTTTCGGATCTGGCGTAACTTCATAGGCGGCAGGGGATTTCTTGAAATTGTAAGGTGGCGGTCTAAGTGACAATTATTTCCGCTACATATTCCCCCTGGCCAGACCGTATCTACGGTCGATAAAAATCGGGAAATCTGACACGCCGCCCGCTTCGTGTCCTCTTCTCTGCGCCGTCACTACTTGTAGGTGTAGTAGTGGTATTTCAGGCCGTTGGTTTTTCAACTGGAACCCCTGTCTTCTCTTGCGTCATGTAGGCGGGTTTCAGCCTATCCACCGAGATATTGTTGGTCTTCCCCTTCGCCTCAATCACAAAGTATTTGGAGTGCCTTTGTATGACTTTGTAGGGTCCAGCGTAAGGCGGTTCCAGTGACCTTTTGTCATGACCTCGGCGGACGAAGACGTGTGTGGAAGAGTGTAGGTTTCGGGGAATGTAGAAGAGTGAAGTGGTGCTAGTATGCCATGAAGTTGGTTTTGGAGCTAGTTTGGCCATGTGGACTCGCAGGCTCGCAGCGTATTCCGTGACATCGGTTGTGGTGAAGTCATCTTTGGGAGACAGGAACTGGGCGGGTAAGTGCAGTGCTTCACCATAGACCAGCTCTGCGGGCGTGGCTTGGATGTCTTCCTTTCAAGCGTTACGCATGCCGAGAAGTACCAGCGGAAGGGCTTTTGTCTACTGTGAGGTAGTGTGGCACATGATGGCAGCCTTCAGCTGCCGATGTAGTCGTTCTACGATGCCGTTCGCTGCTGGGTGATAGGCGGTGGTGCGGTAGTGTTGTGCATCCACCAAGGTAGTGAGAGCCTTGAAGAGATGACTCTCGAACTGGCGACCACGGTCTGTGGTAACCCGTTCGGGACACCCAAACCTGGCTATCCAGCCAGACACCAGGGCTGCTGTGCAGGACTCTGCCGTAATGTCTATGAATCGGTCAATGACTGTGAGGCAGTATCTGAAATCAGACGTAGGGGTTAAGGGCCCTACTATGTCGAGCTGAATGTGAGAAAAACGGGAAGAAGGAGTAAGGTGGAAAGTGGAGCTTTAGTGTGACATGCAGTTTTGCACGTCTGGCATTGTAGGCATTGCCTAGCCCACTCTCTACAATCTTTGCAGATCCCTGGCCAAACAAAATGGTGTGTTACCAGTCGCACTGTAGCTGCGTTCCCAGGATGATGTAGGTTGTGCATCGAGTCGAATGCCTGTCTTTGCAAGGTAGGCGTTATGTAAGAGGTGAGGTGAGGTGTCGGCGTGGAGGTATCGCAATAGATTGGTAAGTCGTTACTGTAAGAAGATGCTACCTTTTGAAGTTTCAGTGTGGAGCCATGATGAATCAAGTCTTGCAGTTCTGGATCTGTGCCCTGGAGTCTTGCAAGTTCCTCAAAGTTGACAGCTGCTGATACCTCCTCCACACGCGACAATGCATCGGCGACAACGTTCTCACTGCCTGGTAAGTACCTCAGATCAGTATTATAAGCTAGCAGCATGTTATGCTAGACAGAACATTAAGCGCGGTGGAGCCTGTATCTTAGTTAAAAAAGGCATCGAATATAAAGACCTGCCTGACATTGTGAGACATTCGGTAACAGGAATTATAGAATGTTGCGCAATTGAATTACCTTCACAAAAACTTACAATTCTATGTGTGTATAGACCACCAAAAATCACTAATCTACACCAATTCTATGAAAAGCTAGATATTATACTTAAAAAGATTTCCAAACCAAACAAAAAAATTATTATGTGTGGAGATTTTAATATAGATATTCTGAAAAAGAACAGAATTAGCATGGATTTTGAATATTTTCTGATGAACTACGATTTGAAGCTAGAAATAAATAAACCGACCAGATTTCATAGTAAAACTTGCTTAGATAATTTTGCGCATAATTCAAAACAAAGCTGCCAAAGTGAAATAATAGACTTCGGATTATCCAATCATACGGCTCAAATATTTACAATGAAAGTTAGTAAGTTTAGTCAAATTAAAACATGGAAAACATCAAGACGAGACATTTCTGAAGAAAATTTAATTATCTTTAGAAATCATCTTCAAAACTTATCGTTTTCAGATATATATAGCACAGAGGATCCAAATGAAGCCTATGATAACTTTTTAGAAATATTTCAACTCCTGTATGAACTATGCTTCCCCTTCAAAACAGTCATATTGAGATCTGAAAAAAAGATCAAATGGGTATCTAGAGGTATTAGAATCTGCAGCAAAAAACAACGCCAATTACTCTGGAAACAAAGACTTAATCCTACTAGTAGAAATAAAACGACATTTAAAGAGTACTCAAAAAAATTTAAAAAAATTATCAAACTGACCCAGAAAGCACAGAACAATTTTCTAATTAAAAATTCCAAAAATAAATCTAAAACATCCTGGCAAATAATAAATAGTACAAAATCTATAAATGAACCCATTACAAGAATAAAAAAACATGATTTAATATTGACTGACCCTAATGAAATAGCTCAATCCTTCAACGATTACTTCATTGATCAGATCTCAGATCCAACCCTAAACACAACAAAAAATACTGTAAGAATAACGTATAACCCTCATTCTATTTTTATGGCCCCTGTTGTCCCTCAAGACATTACAAGGGTGATCAAATCTTTAAAGAACAAGAAAAGTTATGGATATGACGGTATTTCAACAAACGTTATAAAATTTGTCTGCTCTACTATAGCTAACCCTCTAAGCCATATTATTAACGCAAGCATATTTGCTGGAACATTCCCCGATAGTCTTAAAACCACAATAGTTAAACCACTCCATAAGAAGAACAATAAACAAGACATGGCTAACTATAGACCAATAGCTTTAATCCCCGTATTTTCCAAAATTATTGAAAAAGTAATTTATGAGTCATTTTATTCATTTCTGTCAAAATATAATATATTATGTGAGGAACAAAAAGGTTTTCGTAAAAATAAAAATATAGATATGGCCATATACGATCTAATAAATAAAATAATGGTTAATGTGGATAAAAAAATACCAATTTGTGCCATTTTTACCGATATGACCAAAGCTTTTGATTACGTGAACCATGAAACGCTTTTGGTCAAACTTGATGCTTACGGTATACGAGGGAATGCTCTGAGTCTAATAAAATCGTATCTAAGTGGACGTATTCAATATACAGAAATCTCTAAAATATGCGTCAAATCAAAACGTGAGGTTAAATATTTATCTGGTCCTAGGGAAATTAAATATGGCGTTCCGCAGGGCAGCGTTCTAGGGCCATTATTATTCTTGCTTTACATAAATGATCTACCCCGACATATCCCATACCCTTGTGTGTTATTTGCCGATGACAGTACGATCCTAATAGACTGCATCAACAAAGAGCTTTATGAAGATGAAATAAATAATTCTCTAAAATTAATAATAAACTGGCTTAACTATAATAATCTTATCATAAACCTCAATAAAACAAATATAATGCATTACTATCAAAAAATTCTTCCTTTAAACCTAAAAATTAATTATAAAGAACAAACTATCGATAGCGTTAAAGTGGCTAAATTCTTGGGTATATTGATTGACAGTCAATTAACTTGGAAACCGCAGGCTGATGAAGTTTGCAAAAGATTAAGCACGTCTGCGTATGCTCTGTACAATCTGTCCAAGAAAGTTAACATTGATACATTAATGGTTGCATATCACGGTTTGGTGGTATCTGTTCTAAGATTTGGTGTAGTATTCTGGGGTAATTGTTCCGAAAGGGAGACTATATTTAAAGCCCAAAAACGGTGCATAAGATCAATTTTTAATCTCAAGGTTACAGATAGTTGCATTCCTTTTTTCAAGAAATATAAAATACTAACTTTTCCTAGTATATACATTCTCGAAGTAGCTATATTCGTTAAAACTAACAAGCATCAATTTCCTGCATTGAATGAAACGAGGACGCGAACTACTGCCATGAGATCAAAATATCAGAGTTTATTGTGTACTGGTAGATATAACACTGCTTTGCTTAAAAAAAACATTATTGGTATGGCACCTATTATATTTAACAAATTGCCAAATTGTATTAAGGATCAGCCCTTACTAAAATTTAAAAAACTCCTGTCGTCGTTGCTAACAGAGAAATGTTATTACTCTGTTACCGATTTTATTAATGATAAATTTTAATATTTACCTCACTTAATCTCATTTATTATGTAAATTATTATGTAAATAATTTTAGACTTAGCCGGTTCATGATCTCATTATGAATTTAAGTACCTAGTTTCTAAATTATCTGTAAGTTAACCACTATATTTTTGTATGCCAACAGGCAGAATGTACTGGGAATAATATCTGAAACTAACACCATTATTGTAACACCTGCATTCTATACAAATAAAGAAATTATTATTATTATTATTATAATCGTTTATTCATCTTGGTTCTTATTAAATTACATTTTTAAATATTTCTTAAAATAAAAGAATTAAAAAAACATTTAAAAATATAAAAAAATAGAGGTCCGCCGGTGTCGGGAGCAGGGTCCAAGCTACCGGTGGTTAGGGCTGCAGAGATAGGAACCTCCTCACAATGCGAGCCGTATCGAGGAGTACTGCCTTCTGAATCAGGCGCTTGATCCAACCGCCTAACGAAAGCCTCGAGAGATGTTGGTCGAGGCTTTCAGCCATCAGGCCATTAGCCGTTACGACAATCAGCACAATGATAGCCGAGCTCACATTCCACATGTCAACAACCTCGTGTGCTAAGTCAAGATATTTTATTTGTTTCTCTTTCTCAGCTTTCACGAGGTTCTCGTCATGTGGAATGGTGACATCGACTATCATTGCGCGGCGCGCTAATCGATCTATCACTACTATATCAGGCTTATTTGCTACAATAGTCCGGTCAGTAATGATAGACCGATCCCAGTACAACGTGACATGGTCCTTTTCGAGAACTGGGTCGGGCACATACTTGTAATACGGTACCTCAGAGTCCACAAGTTTATATTTCAAAGCAAGTTGCTGGTGAATAATCCTAGCCACTTGGTTATGTCTGTGCAAGTACTCGCCGTTAGCTAGACGCGAACAACCGGAGATAATATGTCTGATGGACTCACCCGGACGATGGCATGCCCGACACACGTCAACCGTACCGTCCTTCATAATATGTCTCCGGTAGTTATTCGTCAAGATAACTTCATCCATAATTGCACAGACGAAACCTTCGGTTTCCCCGAAAAGGTCACCGAAACGTAGCCAGGATACGGACGCTAAGAAATCTACACCGGGCTCATGAAGAGCCCGATAGAAGCGCCCGTGAAGCGCCTTGCTTTGCCATACTTCCTTGCGGTCATCTGTAGTAAGTATTATAGGTTTGCGCCAGTTCTCTTTAGCCATGGAGAGCGGGGTGAGCCCGTTGTCCACTGCGACCACATCACGGTGCATACCCACATCGGTTTTAAGAAAATATTCCCTGAGGCTGCACACCTCGCGGTTGTGGAGGGTCTTCGCATTATTATTATTATTATTATAGTAGTAAATTGCCCAATGAAGTCTAAGTACCTGAATTGCCTGGGTGAGCAACTATCCCTATTCATCCTGTAGGTAAAGGTAATTGGCTTACGATCCGTGAAGATTGCGAAGGTTCTTGCTTCGATTATGTGCCGGAAGTACTTTATTGCCTCATAAATTGCAAGTAACTCCCGGTCGTATGGGCTGTACTTTTTTTTGAGCCCCACTTAGCTTGTGCGAGTAGAAGGCTAGTGGTTACCAGTTGCCACCCTTCTGCTACTGAAGGACGGCGCCGATTGCGGTATCAGTGGCATCCGTCGCAATGGTTAACTTTGCAGATGCATCAGGATGAGCCAGGAGTGTTGCTTTGGACAGGGAGGATTTGCTATCTTCGAATGCCTTCAGCAATTCTGGAGTCATGTGTACTGGCTGCGAACCTTTTACCTTGGGGCCGGCTAGGACAGCGTTCAACGGTGCCTGAAGTTTTGCTGCGTTCGGGACAAATCGGCGGTAGAAGTTAACCATGCCTAGGAATTGCCGCAGCTCCTTGACGGTCTTGGGAACCGGGTACTCCTATATGGCCTGGACCTTGGACTGAACTGGACTCGTCCCTTCCGCTGACGCGTGGTATCCGAGAAAAACAACTTCAGTCTGTCCGATGTTGCACTTAGCTGTGTTGACCACGATGTCGTACTGCTTCAGGCGATCGAACAGTTGGCGTAGATGGGCTTCGTGCTTTTCAGGAGTCGCTGAAAAGACTAAAATATCGTCTACGTACCCATAGCAAAAGTCGAGGCCAAGTAGAACTTCGTCGATGAACCTTTGGAAGGTTTGTGGTGCGTTCCTCAGTCCAAATTATGATAGTCCGTTCTAAAGTCTACCATGACCTGACTACAACATCCAGGAAAAACTTCTCAGCGATCGACAACTGAGATACTCAATTTTATATACGCTTTCAATTACGATAGCCTATTCTAAAATTCACCATGATCTAGCTGCTGCACCCTGGGTTGGCTCCAGAAGAGGGAACTTCTCAGCGATCAACAGCACAGAAACAAAATTTAATATACGCATTTAATTAATACAGTCCGTTCTAAAGTCTACCATGACCTGGCTGCTGCACCCGGGGTTGGCTCCAGAAGAGTGAATTCCTCAATAGTACATACAAAGAAATTTTATATACGCATTTATTTATGATAGTCTGTTCTAAAGTCCACCATGACCTGGCTGCTGCACCCAGGATTGGTTTTAAAAGAGGGAACTTCTCAGCGGTCAACAGCACAGACACCAAATTTTATAAACGCATTTTTTATGATAGCCCGTGCTAGAGTTTACCATGGTTTAGGTGCTGCACCCAAGATTGGGTCCAGATGAGGGTACTCCTGAACGGTCAAGAGCATAGAGACAAAATTTAATATACGCATTTAATTAGGATAGACTGTTTTAAAATCCACTATGACCTGGCTGCTGCACCCAAGTTTGGCTCCAGACGACGAAACTGCTCAGCGGTTAAGAGTACAGACACGAAATATTATATATACGCATTCAATTAAACTAGTACGTTCTTAATTCTAACATGATTTTTTAAATCATGCTAGAATTAAGATAAAAAAAGAAAAAAAAATCTCAATCAATTGTATATTGTTATTATGTCACTATGTCAAATGAAGCGCTCGAAACTTATCAATTTTATATAATAATAAACTATGTTCCATAATTATAATGCATGAAATTTTGCATTAGTAATCGTAATTTTAAATTATTAACACTGTATTCAAAGATTGCATGAAATAAGGAGGCTTTTTTTTGTTTTTTTATTTTAATTCTAGTATGATCTGGCTGCTGCAGCCAGGATTAGCTTCAGACAAGGGAACTCCTCAACGGTCAACAGTACAGATACGAAATTTTATATACGCATTCAATGATGATAGTCCGTTATAAGTTCACCATGATCTAGTTGCTGCATCCAGGGTTGGCTCCAGAAGAGGAAACTCCTTGTAATTAAATGCAATTAAATGAAAGAAAATTTAAAACTCATATCAAAAGTGCACTTTGTAAACAAGCATATTACAAATTAGAGGATTATATCCAGGATAAGAGTGCTTGGAAACATGCTGGTCCTGCTCCATAGGACAATTTAGAATCAAGACAAAATCAAACTGGTTGCTAATTTAATTGTAAAATTGATTATTTTGTGTTTTATGACATTGATTTAACATTCTGTGATTACTTTCTCACACACTGACTTATTAATTACAAAATTTTAGGAAAATCGTCTACTTTTACAATGTTTGTAAATATGTGAGCACCATGTATCTATCACATATTAAATTATCTGTCGCTGCTTCATTTTTAATTCTTTTTACCTATTGTGGTATAGTAATTTTATTCTAGGTGCATCGTCTTCACATATAATTATTTAACTGATGTACGTACCTATACAAACTATTGTAAAACATTTTAAAAGAGTAACGGTGGAGTTTCTTGCCCATTCTTCTCCATACGAAAACTACCTTTTGGAAGGGGCGACTAGAATCATTTTTAATATTTTGTAAATTTCGACGTTCAAAAGTGCCATACATGGGCCTATTTGAAATAAATGCTTTGACTTTGACTTTGACTTTGAATAAACGCACTGTATCCTCAAAAATCCGTATCCTAAGTAGATTTTAGAACGGACTATCAACATTAAATGCGTGTATACATTTTCGTGTCTGTACTGTTGACCGTTGAAGAGTTACGTGGTCTGGAGCTTATCCTGGGTGCACCAGCCAGGTCATGGTAGACATTAGAATAGACTATCATAATTAAATGCGTACCTATATAAAATTTCGTGTCTGTACTGTTGACCGTTGAAGAGTTCCCTGGTCTGGAGCCAATCCTGGGTGCAACAGCCAGGTCATGATGAACTTTAAAACGAGCTATCATAATTGAATGCGTATATAATATTTAGTGTCTCTGCTGTTGACCGCTGAGGAGTTTCATCGTCTGGAACCAATCCTAGCTGCTGTAGCCAGGTCATGGTAGACTTAAGAACGGACTGTCATAATTAAATGCGCATATTAAATTTCGTGTCTGTGACGTAAATTGTTGTGGAGTTCCTTCGTCTGGAGTCAATCCTGGCTGTCAAATCAGGTCATGCATCATAAAAAAATGCATTGTCTTGGAAACTGAACCAACAAAAATTTCAACTTCGTAGGATAAGACGAAGTGGTTTTAATTCAGCTTGCAAGAACTACACTTACACCACTACGGAATTCGTGGACAAGCTGCTGATCTTATTCTTTCCTATCTATCAAACAGGCAGCAAAAAGTAAATGTTAATGGGGCGACGTCTTCGGGGTCTCTAGTTAAAATGGGCGTGCCTCAAGGTTCAATTCTCGGCCCTTTCTTATTTCTAGTTTATATAAATGATCTTCCTTACATGATGGCTAACTTATCGGATGTAATTCTATTTGCTGACGACACTTCTCTTATTTTTTAAATAGACAGGAAATATACATGTCGTAGATTATGAAATTTGAGCTATAATAGTCTCTCAATTGATTATTGTAGTACTAAGGTGAGGGTAAACTACGTGACGTGCTCGCCAGAGTGTCGGCACGTGGACAGAGTCGTGGTAAGGGAAGTTACCGAACGACGGGTCAGTCTTGTGAAGTGCTCGAACGAAGACAGACCTACACTTCTCTCACGCGAAACTGTCATTTTGCCCGAACTTAGAAAATAGTGCGTGAACGTTAGTGTTGTAGTTAGTGTTGTACCTACTGTGTTAATTATTGTGAAAGTGAAATACTAAACTGAGTTGGTGTATTATCGTGTTTTATTGTAAACCTGAACTATGGATTCTGTACCACCGAACCGACATGATGACGGCTCTATCGCTCAGCCATCGCTGACGCCGTCATCAGAAGTGGGATAAAGGATCTGACTCTCACTGGCGCGCAATGTTCCATTGCCCATCACACCGAATGTCAATTGCAATTGATATTGAATGCATCGTCTGGAGTCAAACAAGTGATTCGTTTTCGTTGTGGTGAAAACACACTCAGCGTCACACTGTCGACGCGGCAGCGCGGATGGTGTGAAGTCTGCGAGTGCTATGGGTTCGAGCAGCGCCTTTGCCGGTGGCGGTGTAAGCAGCGCAACCACGCTGACGCGGCGAACAAGCGACGCATAGATGCTTGAAATAGCTGGTGTTTGCGGACAGTTACATTAATCAGGTGAGTCGTATAATTTTTGTTTTGATTCCGGTGCCGAATGCTCTCTAGTCAAGCAAAGTATTAGTCGTCATTCTAAAGGTCAATGCAATCACACGAACGTTCTTATAAAGGTTGTGCTAACATGGCTGTACTGAATAAATTCATTGTGGTGTTTTTATTAAAGCACGGTTAGACCGTCAACTTGTCTAGTTCATCTTTGGTGATTTCAAAACAAAAGTCTATTGCTGTCTGTAGTTGCCTATCTAAATTGAGGCATGATTTAAGTGATATTGATGCTGATATTCAAAATAGGGAATCGCTAATATTGCTGCTTAAAAGATCATCGTACATTTTTATTGATGGTTTACCTCGTACGCGTGTTATTACTGGTGAACTCAAGATAATACTTCAGGACTCGACTCGTTTACCGTTTGATACCTTATAGACTTTACCCCGACGAAAAGCAAATTGTACGTTCTAAAATTAAAGAACTATTAGATGCTAACATCATTCGTCCTAGTTAGTCTCCATTTGCGATTCCTATTCTTCTCGTTAATAAAAAAGCGTGTTGAATCTGATCGTATGGTGATACTCGTAGATTATCGCGATTGAACTCCAACACTGTTCCTGATAGGTTTCCTCTGCTTCTCATAGCTGAACAAGTTGCTAGGCTGTCCGGGGCTAGCTTTTATTCGTGTTTAACTGTGCAAGCGGTCTTAATAAGATACTTATTATTGACTCTGAAAGTATTGAGCGTTTTGATTTCATTACGCCTGATAGGCGAATATCTTGCAATGCCTTTCGGATTTCGAAACGCACCTAGCGTATTCCAAAGAGCAGTGACACATGCCTTGGGTGACCTCATATTCTCTTATGTTGTCCTGTACGTCGAGTATATCCTGATTCCAGCGGCATCACAAGACCAAATCATTCAGAGATTACGGTGTTGGAAGCTTTAAATAAAGCAAGGTTTTCTTTAAACATTTCTAAATGTACCTTCCTGAAGTTTCCAAAAGGTTGACAGCGAACTTCTTGTTGTCGAGTACTTGGAAACTCTGGCTGTGGTAAACGCTGATAAACACTTTCGATACTATTTGCAAGGAAGATATTATGAAGGTTACACAGACTGTAATTCGTTAAAAGCTTCTGAAACAAAGTCAATATTACACCACGTGTCCACCGATGGTGGGCTTTTCTTCAAGCGTTTGACTTTCAAATCTTTTATCGTGAAGGCCGCCGTATGGTTCATGTGGATTTTTTTGTCTCGAAATCCATTAGCACTTAGTTCAGATCTATAAACCTTGAAAAAGGTCAAACAGAAGCGTGTTGATCTCGCTATCTTGTCAAAAATTGGTTATTGGCAGAACAGCTTCGTAACCAGGAAATCCAATTGGTGGTTAATAAGCTCACAGACAGTCGAATTTCAGCTGATATTGCTCTTCTTCTTTTCATGTGGTTAGTGACTAACCTGGTATCCTATTATGGAGGTGTGTTGGTTTCGTATGTGCTGATATTGTTAAAACTTATGAGATGCGCTCAGGCATTTTACATCGCAAAATACAACGGAATAATCGTACCCATTGCCTTCCAATAGTTCCACGGGCTTTTCGATGGTCTGTGATAAACAACGTGTTTGTATCGGTTATGTATCTTGGCTGGGAAAAGACCCTCGAAAAAGCATACGAACACTGTTGGTTTGAACACATGACCAAGTATGCCCGTAAGTTTATCGAAGTCCCATTCAAGTCTTGTGCAGGTATGGCTTCACCCAATCTCTAAGGTTCATATACTATGGCATACAGTTCACGTTGATATAATCAATAAACTTAGCGACAAAAATGATTGTAAAGAATACGTCATCGTTTTAAATGATGCTTTCACGAAATTTGTCCTCGTGTACCACACTTGTCGCTTCGATTCTGCTAGCGCAATTAAAGCTTTGAAGTTTGATGTGTCCTGCTTGGATCTCGGAGTTGAGTTATTGCTGATCAAGGTCGTTGTTTTGCCAACAAGGATTTTAAAGATTTTTGTGAGTCTCATAGTGTTATATTGCACATGATTGCTACGGGATTGAGTCGTGCCAAAAATCAAGCTAAAAGGGTGACTAAACACATTAAAGGGGATGCTCACTTCTGTAGAGACTTCTGACAGATCGTGCCAAGAAGCATTGAATGATGTGCAATTAGCTTTAAATTGTAGGGTTTATCGTGTTACCGGGGCAAGCTCTCTCGAGTTTATGATAGAACGCGTAGCTAGACCATTAAATCTTTTAACTTTTGGTGATACTGAAACGGCGATAAATATTGACTAGAAGACCAGAGAGCAAGCGGCAACGAAAAAGAAAATAATGCTAGTCATGGAAAGTCTAGACTTGATAAAGGCATAGCCAATCCTGTTAAGTTTGATGTTGGGGACTTCGTTTTAATACGAAGTGAGGAGAGAAATCAAATGAAGTTAGACCCCAACTACAAGGGATTGTTCAAAATTGTAGAGTTACTTGATGGCGATCATTGAAAACCTTAACTGGCAATATAATCTAGAAGTACACGCATACGAAAGATGCCTCTTAGCAATATTCCTGATATTGTGGAAGCTACTTCCAAAGAGTTGTAGAAGTGATTATGGGTTATGGGCCTTGGTTATGAGTCGCACTGGACGCACTAATCTGTAGTCGTAACTGCAATTCGCTAGCGAGTTGTTCAGGGGGCGATGGGCAGTTAGTGGTGTGGCGGGGACCTGGGTCACGAAAGAGACTATTGTGTTGGTCATGCAATGACCTGTGACTTCTTGACGAAGTGGTGGTCGTATCACGTGAGGTGATGACGATACGGGTGGCAATAGATGACGATATGGGTGAAATGGAATGAAATTGTTTACAGAATAAACAATTTCATTTCATTTCGTTTCATAGTTGTCACTAGCTGCTTAGGCGGCCGGGCCATAGTTTGTTTTCAGTGATCTTAAAACAAATTATGTGCTATTTGTGTACTAATCCTGTTAGTGTATCATTTAGTTTATTTTGATAATTACAGCTTAGAGGCACCTTTTTGTTTTATTAGTTGAGGCAAATGGGTTTTCTTTTGTAATGTTCTTTGAGTACGGTCAGGTTGGCCGAGGTTACACTGTTACTCCACATGATTGTTTTGTTTCAGGAACACCCGAGGACGTGAGACCTGTCAGGTTGGCCGTGTCGTAGATTATGAAATTTGAGCTAAAATAGTCTCTCAATTGATTATTGTAGTACTAAGGTGAGGGTAAACCACGTGACGTGCTCACCAGAGTGTCGGCACGTGGACAGAGTCGTGGTAAGGGAAGTTACCGAACGACGGGTCAGTCTTGCGAAGTGCTCGAACGAAGACAGACCTACACTTTTCTCACGCGAAACTGTCAGTTTGCCCGAACTTAGAAAATAGTGCGTGAACGTTATTAGTGTTGTACCTACTGTGTTAATTATTGTGAAAGTGAAATACTAAACTGAGTTGGTGTATTATCGTGTTTTATTGTAAACCTGAACTATGGATTCCGTACCACCGAACCGACATGATGACGGCTCTATCGCTCAGCCATCGCTGACGCCGTCATACAGATGTCTTACATATCAACGATAGTCTGGCTGTACTTTCAAAATGGTTCGCAGCTAATAATCTTTTACTTAATGCGAACAAAACTAAATGTATTAGGTTCTCATTACCAAATGTACCTCAAGTAGGTCTAAATATAAAACTTGATGGCAAAAAACTAGATGCAATAAAGGAACTATATTCTTAGGAATTACTTTAGATTCAAAATTACAATGGGGCGCCCACATTAGAACTCTTTCAGGTAGATTAAGTTCAGCTGCATATGCAGTAAGAAAAATAAGGCAGTTGACTGATATAACCACAGCTAGGTTAGCATACTTTGCTTATTTCCACAGTATTATGTCTTATGGCGTCCTGCTGTGGGGATCGGCAGCTGACTTAGATTCGATTTTCATTTTACAAAAGAGGGCAATCCGCACGATCTATAAAATGGGTCCTCGCGAGTCCCTTAGAGACAAATTTAAAGAAATTGATGTACTGACTTTGCCTTATTATGTATGTTCGCAAAAACTTAGGACTTTTCAAAATTAGAAGCGATTTCCATAATATAAATACACGTAGTCGACATGAAATTATGATACCCAAAGTTTGATTAACTAAAACAAGCAAGTCATTTCTTATAAACAGTGTCCGCTTTTATAACAAGTTGCCAAAGTCGGTGACAGAACTTAGCGATGGGAAGTTCAAAACCCACATCAAACGTGTCCTTATCAAGAAAGCATATTATAAAATTAAAGACTACGTTGAAGACAAGGAAGTTTGGCAATAATTCCTTCTGCACATGTGGCTTCCCTGGTACCTCATTAACGGCATGAATAAGTAAGAGTCTATTAACTGCTCCCAAATAACCATGTTTATTTTAATCTTTAATTTTTATTTTTACATTCGTCCTTGACATATTTATTCTATTATTTGACATTATATACAAATACAAATACAAAAATATTTATTTCAATATTACACGTTGTACATACGTTATACAGTTGGTGGCGTCCCCTTTTAAGCATATAGATGCCTGTGCCAGGAGGCGCTGCTCCTTTATATCTTGCTATTAGTGTAACATGTTATTAAAACAAAAGTTATTAAAAAAAAAAAGAGTTACAAGTTAATGAATTTATTATTTTTATTTAGTCTGTTAGTGTGTGTGTATATGTGTGGGTGCGTGTATGATTATGTGTATGTGTTTATGTGTACCGATGTAAGTATGTGTGTGTGTGTGGTTGTTTTTTACAGAAAGGGTTTTACCTTATATTTAGTAGAATATTCTCTACTTCATCGTAGCTTAACTTGTTTATCCACTTAATCAGCAATGATTTGCATTCTTTATATGGTTTAGTATATATATCTATTTGTTTATTTATTTTATTGTATATGAAAGACGAGCGTTTGTCGTACTGAATATTTGCAAATTCTGTTCTTACAAAAGGGCTGGAAGCAATGTTATGTTTCCTTCTTCTAGCTAATGTATTAGGATCTAAGGGTAGAGTTGTATGTTTTTTTAATACTATGTGTATAATATATAATTTTCGTACTGATAATAGATTACTTGTTTGATATAGCTCATGGGTGTGAAATGTTCTTTTTTTGAAGTACATTACTTTTATTAATGTCCGTTGCGCTCTTTCAACATCAAGAAAACGTGTTTTACGCGCGCCCCCCCAAATGGAGATACAATATATTATTACTGATTGAACTAGTGAGATATACACTTCATTTAGAAGATTTTTTGCCAAGCCACTCTTGGGGACTATGTGTCTCAATGTTTTAAAAATCCAAATAAATTTTCGTATTCTCGCAGTAATTTGTTCGATTTGAGGATACCAGGACAAGCTTTGGTCCAACATTATACCTAAGTACCTGACGTAGTTAACTTTACTGATGGTTGATATGCCTACGATTTAATTTCAACTCTTTATTTGTGACTTTTGTGGACATGATAATTATTCAGATTGATTACAATTGTAATAGCAGTCATATTATCTTTTGTATAGATTCTTTTCTTTTTGTGAATGTGAGAACGCTGTAGGTTTACTGAATTGTAGACCTGTAAACCATTTTCTATTTTGTTAAGTACTTAGTACTTATTGAAAGACCTACACTGTCCTCCCTTACCTAGTAACACTGTTATTTGAAAGTATTGTAAAAGCCAATTATTTTTAAGAGTGACCGTGGAGTTTCTTGCCGGCTCTTCTCCATAGGAAACGACCAATTGGAACCGTGCACCTAGTTTCTGAATTTTCATAAGTGCCCATGTAGGTTTATGTGAAATAAAATATTTTGAATTTGAATCAACTAACACACTAACAAAGCAAGTTAATATAAAGCTTGTAATAATAATAATAACTAAGTACCGTACTATAGATATGTGCCCGACCCAGTCCTCGAAAATGGCAATATCACGTTGTATTGGGATCGATCTATCATAAGCCCGACATTGTGGTGATAGATCGATTAGAGCGTCGCACAATGATTATTGATATAGCGGTCCCGCATGACGAGAACCTCGTGAAAGCTGAAAAAGATAAACAGATTAAGTATCTTGACCTGGCTCACGAGGTTGTCGACTTGTGGGATGTGGATACAGCAATCATTGTGCCGATAGTCGTGACGGCCAATGGCATAATAGCCAAGAGCCTCGACCAACACCTGAGGAGGCTCTCGTTAGGCAGCTGGATCAAGGGCTTGATCCAGAAAGCGGTACTCCTGGACACGGCGCGTATTGTTAGGAAGTTCCTCTCTCAGGAGCCCTGACCACCGGTGGCTTGGACCCTGTTCCCGACACCGGTGGGCTACTATTTTTTATATTTTTAAATGTTTTTTTTTTAATCATTTTATAAGAATATTTAAAAATGTAAATCATATGTTTATAAATGAAATAAAGGAAATAATAACTAATAGTACAGCACGCACGACGATCTCCCTGGTAATGTATTTTTTTCAAATGCCAACAAATTGTCGGCATTGCGATATTCTGTTTCTTTCTCGTAATCAAGGTCTTTTAAGGCAACCGGTATTAAAACGGTAGGTAACCTGTTTCTCTTTCTTGGGTTACCCAGATAGCGGTAAACCTTAATCGTGGAGGTAACCTAAATTATTCGATACCTGTACCGTAATTTATAAAGGTTTTCGGTCCCTGGACAAGTTTCAATTGTTATAAACTGATTTTAAACACTTAATTAAAAACATTATTTTATTTCAAACTGTTTTAAACTACTAACGGATACTTTGAAAGTTTATTTAGTTATCAGGATAGTGTGCAAAGAGTGGGTAACTGGCAGACGCCAGTGTTGAAGACCCAAACTCAGATGTAGATGACGAAAATGCAATAGAAATAGATGAGTTTGTAAGAGCGCTGAAAGGGATGAAAGTTGGGAAAGCTGCAGGGTACGACAGAGTGTCTGCTGAAATGCTGAAGGGCGGTGATGGGGTAGTAGCAAGCTTATTGTGCCGAATCTTTAATATGTGTTGGAGATATGGCCGTGTGCCGGATGATTGGTGCAAGGCTGTAATCGTACCACTATATAAGGGAAAAGGCTCTCAGCAGGAGTATAAAAACTACCGCGGCATTAGTCTTTTGAGCGTTGTCGGCAAACTGTATGCGAAGGTTTTAATAAATAGAGTGATAAGAGTGACAGATGAGAAAATATGGGATGTACAGGCAGGATTTAGAGAGGGAATGGGCTGTTTAGATCAGATCTTCTCCTTAAGGTGCATAACCGAAAAACATCTAGCAAAGCACAAGAACGTCTATTGTCCTTTCGTTGATTTGGAGAAGGCCTATGACAGTGTATGGAGGGAAGAACTGTGGTCGACAATATTCATGTACGATGTGGACTGGCGCTTGGTACGGGCACTGAAATCTTTAAACAAGGATTCAGTCCTTGTGTTAGGATAAATAGGGCATACACGAACTGGTTCTGCATCTCGAGAGGTGTTAGACAGGGTTGTGTAGCGTCACCGTGGTTGTTCAACTTGTACATGGATGGTTATCTGATAGATTTGAAAAAGGGTGAGTGCGGATTGACGATGAATGAGTTCCCTGTCAAATGCTTTATCTACGCAGATGATCAAGTTCTACTTGCATCATCAGCAGAACAGTTGCAAGACATGGTGACTATGATGGATGAAGCGTATAAGATGAAAGGGATAATTATAAATGTGAATAAGACGAAGGTCATGGTGTTTGAAACAAGAGAGGATGTATCGGTGTGTGATGTGAAAATAAATGATAAGAGTGTGGAGCAAGTAAATGAGTTTATATATTTCGGGAGTCTGTTTACAAGGGATGGGAAGATTGATGGAGATGTGGCAAACGCGGGAAATAAAATGAATGGTGCTATACATGCGATTGTGACCAACCAGTCGATGTCTAAAAAGGCTCGACTGGCTGGTCACAATGGTGTGCTGGTGCCCACGCTTATGTATGGAAGTGAATGTTGGGTGTGGCAAAAACAACATGAAAGTAGAATAAATGCTGTGGAAATGCGTTCCGTGCGAAGCATGTGTGGTCTGACTATGAATGATAGGCTGAGGAATGATGTGATAAGACAGCGGTGTTATTTAAAAGAAGATGTAGTGACAAAAATTGAAAAGGTTATGCTGAGACGGTTTGGGCATGTTGAGAGGATGAATGAAAGGCGACTAACAAAATGTATATACAAGGCTGATGTAAAGGGAAAGGCCGGTCGGGGACGCCCTAGGAGGACATATACTGACCTTATTGGTGATGTTCTTCAGAAAGGACAGGTGCATAGTACTCGCAACCGCGTGTGTGACCAGTTGTATGAACGTAAACGAGGCAAAAGGAGTATGTAAGGATCGTAGCAGGTGGCGTTCTGTAGTTTTTGCCTAACCCCATGGGAAGAAGGCGTGTTTATGTATGTATAATGTGTTGAACTTTGTTTAAAATACGTGTTTTAAAACAACTTGTTTGTATTATGCCAACCCTGCTCATAACGGTGATAGTGCTGTCGTAGCGTGATGGCGGTGACGCTCATACCAGCGCCCGAGACCACTACCACACACTGCTACGGTGATAACGTAGCATGTACTATGTGGCCGAATGTGCTACGCCGTAGCATATTCGACGCGGAAACGTGCTACGCCGTAACACATTCGACGCGGTAACATTTGCTACGCCGTAACACATTCTACGCGACATCATGTGCTACGCCGTAGCATGTGCTACGTCATATCTGGATGAAGCCCATTACTATATTGAACTAATCGAGCGTCTTGTTGGCAAATATCTCCCATAAAAAAATACATTTAATAATTATATAGGTATTTTTTTATTATTGCGTGATCAATTTTAATCTTTAATTTAACAGGATCAGGAACACTTGCGCGAAAGACATTTCGGCGAAAGACACTTGCTCGAAAAGACGTTTCCGCAAATGGACTTTTGCGCGAAAGACACTTGCGCGAAAGGACAGTTGCGCGAAAAGTTGTGATAGTGAGATTTCTTCATAATATCACGCCTGTATTCTTGTAAAGGGTTGGGCGGGGGTGTGGGTCAAATCTTACAAGCTGAATTAAAACCACTTCCTCTTGTCTTATGGAGTTGAAATTTTACATGTGGGTTCAATTTCAAAGATAATGCATTGTTTTATGACGCATGACCTGATTCTGCACCCAAGATTGGCTCCAGACGAGAGAACTCCTTAACGGTCAACAGTATAGACACGTAATTTTATACACGCTTTCAATTATGATAGTTCGTTCTAAAATCTAGCATGATCTGGCTACTGTACCCAGGATTGGCTTCAGACGAGGGGAACTCCTCAACGGTCAGTAGTGCAGACAAGAAAACTTATTTACGCATTCAACTATAACAGTCCGTTCTAAAGTCCAGCATGACCTGACTGCTGCACCCAGAATTGGCTCCAGACGAGATAACTTCTCAACGGTCAACACACGGTACAAACATGAAATTTTATCCTATCGCATTTAATTATGATAGTCTGTTGTAAATTCCACCATAACCTGGCAAAGTGTCTGTCGCACAAAAGTCCATCTGCCGAAATGTCTTTTCGCGCAAGTGCAATTGCTACCCTTTCAACATGCTGCACGCTTAATTTGTTTGTAAACGCGTTTTACTACGAATAAATCATTAATCTTTATCTATGTAAACTAATATTATAAAGAGAGAGAGCGAATTTTGTGAGTTTGTGTATATGTGGAGGGTAATCTCCGGAACCACAGCTCCTATTTGAGAAATTATTTCACCATATGAAAGGTAAATTATTCCAGATGTACAGTACCGACAAAAAGTCCATAACTCATCACCTGTTAAGCAGCCTTATTAAGGCGGATAACAATTAAAATTCTATTGTGTCTCGTTAATGACATTTGAAGGGTTAAGCAATCTCACAAAGAAATAGACTGACGCTTCGGTTTGACTTACGACCTTCTTCTATAAGTTGTTACAATACTGTAGACACACACATTACACACACACACACTCACTTTGTCTGCAACTCATAGTAATGACTACTTGTTCACATAAATATTAAAGTTTAGCAGGACCACAGAAAACTAAGTAAATTATTTCGATTTCTGTGAGGAAGACAGATGCAATTCGTTACGAGTATTCACTTAGAACTTTGTTGGTTCGTGATTATTATCGGTGACGCGCAGCCACGCGCTGTTGGAACGATCTCCCACCACCAATGCGACGCCTGGAAAAATTGCAATCCTTTAAATTCCTATACAAAAAGTTACTCATACATGAACAAATTTCCGTTTTATCATAACATTTATGTACTTTTGTGTTGGTTCACTGTACCTCAGGGGTCTTGGCATGCAGGCTTTGGCTTGGGATCTCCTGAGCGGCGTGGGCTGCTTCGAATTCCCTCTTCTGTCAGTGGGGGCTGTATATGGAGTTTCGAATTCCCTCTTCTGTCAATGGGGCTGTATTGGAGTCTGTTTTTCGCTACTGCATTCATCCCATATGCTTAGAAATGCCACCATGTTTCTGTAAACTACGGTTTAAACCAATTTAATGATATATTTATTAATTCCAATCTAATTTCATCTAATTTCATTTATTTTTGGAGTAATAAAATTACAATTTAATGTATTTATATAACTCCAAACTAATTTCATCCAATTCCATTTATTTTAATAGTAATGAAATTTAATGAAATCTCGTTGATAAATATAATTATTTTACTAGCACTTACTTGATCTCGTATACAGTCACCGAGTTTGCCATCTACACCTTCCAACACTTTCACAAACACTGTTTACAAAAATCACAGCTACACATTCATCTAATACATCCTGGGTTATTGTTCTTATTATGCTTTGCATCATATTCATAACATTAATTACCTAATGCGCCATGTTATAATTATTACGTAACCAGTACATGTAATAATTAGCCAATACGTCAAAACGTCAAGCAAATATTTTATGACAGCTACACGCACAGATTGTAATAAGTCTGCGGCGCGTGAGTCGCCGACGGCACGGAATGTTGCCATTTTAAATATTATATTTTGTATAAACATTTGGGACTAGTATTGTATTTATTTTATTTTTTTTTGTTGACCGGTTGACGTCATCACGTCAGCGCCGGCTATCGCTGAAAATCAGCGCTGGGGCTCTGTCTCGCATGGGGTCGCAGCTTTATGCTGAGCGATGGCCGTTTTGCGTGGATGTGACGCATATTTTTCCCTGATTTGTTATTTACGTGTTTTTTTATCTCTCTTTGCGTCATGTTTACCGCAAATAAACGAATTTTCTTTCTTCTTTCTTTCTTTGTGACGAGTATTTAGCTATTAGCGGTGTTGTGGTTATTATTTTCAAAATGCAGTCAAATACAAATTTCCAATGAAACCGGACTAAGTGTGAGTGTTATCATTTAAATATTTCATATTATACTAAACATAAATCTTAATCAAAGGTATTGTTGATAGAACAGAGGTATTGTTGAGATAGAAGATGCCTTTAAAGTTTTAAATTCATTATGACGTATAATTCGATTAGTGAATGATAAATAATTAGGTATTATGTGTAATAAATACAATGTTATTATTTGTTCTAGAGAAATACTGTGAGGGTTAAGAGATATGAGGAATAGGCAAATGGTAAATGAATATGAAACAAATGGTTTCATACCAACGAGATATTTTGCTGAATTATTAAACACGTCATTATGAACCGTTCGCCGTGCACTCTGAAGCCTTGCATCACTGAAGACCAGCTAGAAAACCGTTTTTGACAGAATGGCATAAACCTGAACATTTAAGTTTCGCACGATAATATTAAGACTTCAAGTGGGACACTGCTATATTTTAACCTTACCATACCAACTTAATAAACAACAGATTCGTTATTGCATGAATTTGTGGTAACGAATTATTAAGCACGTTTCAATATGGTGTTTGTCGTATTTCTTGCAGATAAACCGAAAATGTTTAAGATTATTTTAGTCATATTATTATTTTAGGATTAAAATTTAAAGTTTAGTTTCAATCTTCTTTTCGTAAAGAAAATGATTACTTAAGCTAAAACCTCAATACCAACCAATATTTACTAGTCAAATAAAATGTAAAATAATTAATACAAATAAAATATAAAACAAACTACCCCTATTTAACCTTAAAATCACCTATTCTTTAAGTTGTTTTTTTTACATTTTAAGTAGTCTAATATTCTTATTTATTACTTAATTACTTCGACCATGATCAAAGCTTAATATTTATGGTGAAAAAATCCATTTAAAATTTAAAACATTTCATAATTTAAATATGTCAAAATAATACAAACTGCTTCTAAGTTTCTTGACATCTATTTCACATCTTATTCCGCTGAAGTAATGATAAATAATTGTAGCAGTTTGTTAACTTATGTAAAATAAATATAACGAATAAATATATTTTTTAATTTTGTTATCATATATCACGCATTTTTTATTCTAAACCCTTTTTTGCAATAACAACATAAAAAAGCAGCAATATTTAAAAAATATTATTATCGAAAACAAAAATAATAATATTTGCAAAAATCCGCACTGTGCTTTACGAGATTAGAACCTGAAGCAGTTTGAATTGCATACCAACGCTTAACGCTTTCTGCTATCTGCACTTGTTAAGTTACTATCGAATTTTAGCAATGCCATAAACTGGTCAAGGTCACGCGCATAATGCGTGTGTGCTAGCATGTTTAAAGCGATGGAAATATATTGTTGTTTCGTGTAGTGCAAAACTGCGTTATCTGTGGTGTGTGTATAGTGTTGCTTACACATACAAATGTACGAGCTATACCGCGTGTTCACAGCAATACGACTCTTAACGTGCCCATGCACTTTTGAACGCTTACTGTACATAGGCATGTGTTATGTTAATATATACAAAAAGAAGTAACTAATGAAATAAAATGTTGAATTAATGCAAGCCTAGTACTTTTTATTAGGTTACTGCTCAGAACTTGTGCACAACGAGTCTTGAACTGAATACCGTCTTCACATCATTTTAGCTGTAAGTCTTCCATGCTGTAATAAATAAATAAATAAACATGTAAGTTGCACCTGTTAGAAAGTGCGGTAAGCACTGTAAATATATATATATATATAGGTATTACCCAAATTAGCAAGCTTCTAATGTCAGAATGATTACTGGTTATTTACTATATGTTTTATAGGGAAAAGGTTTCATGAATTAATCCACAAAAAGACAAGGCTAGACATTTATTTAATTAGACTTGTCAGTATTTAATCAGATAGCTAGTTGTCCGTTCGCAAAACTAGGTCTTCATGGAGAAGAAGGACAAGATACTCCATGGATACAGTATTACAGTATTCTATCAAAACATTTCTTATAATTCCATAAATTATCGTTATTTCAAAAACAATTTAATTCTATGTCTTGAATAATAGCAACATCATAAAAATAGCAATATTGGCAATAATATACCATACACAACAACATAATCATAATAAGCAATAATTACTGTATAATATCAAATTACTTAACTTACATGACACCTGGTCCGTCTATTCCACACAACAACGGCACTAGAACCAACCAACTGAACATCTATCGAGCAACTGACCCGATAACGCCATTACAATCCTTTTTATATCCTACCAAACGTCACTTATGTCAAACATCTACCGTCATTTTGAATAAATCACAGATCGTCATACATTTTGGTTTAATAACTTCTAATATAGGTAATATTAAACAAATCTTATGTAGTGAAATCATATTAAAATATTATAAGGTAATTAAGCAATTTAATAAAAGCTGATTCGTAATTCCTAGATAAAATTCAATAGAATATCAACATCAACCGACAGTATGGTGACAATCGTTTGAAACAGCTTATTATATTAAGTATTAAGTAACAATTAATATTAATAACATCTAAATGAATTTTACAAGTTAAGTGTTATTTTTTAGGTAACACAATACCTAGTCAAATTAGGTACTTCTACATTAGTCCCAAGCTTCGTAAATGTGACAGATGTCATTTTCAAACCAACAATATTTTAATGTTATACTAACCTCAACATTAATTATCTAACACACCCGTGCGAAGTCGGGGCAGGTCGCTAGTCTAAACTAATATTATATTATTATTATTTATTTAAAGAGAAGTGATTTGATTTTTGTACGAGTATGTTTGCTTGTTACGCTTTCAAGCTAAATCGGCTACTTATACGAATTTGAATGAAATTTGGCACATGGGTAGAGCATGACTTGGGTTAGGACATAGGATACTTTTTATCCCGATATTCCCACGGGATCGAGACTTATACAGGTGAAACCGCGGGGCGCAGCTAGTATTTAATATAGCTACCGACTAGTTTGCGCATAGATTTTGTATATACTTACTACGTAAATGGTAATTTTCAATAATCTGGTGCATTGTCAAATGACGCAATGAAAAATAAACTTTATAATCCGATGTGAGGCTGCCCGCGGGCGCTCGACAGGCCGCGAGCCGCGCGCGACTCCCGCTGCCGCCGCGCCGCCCCGGCTCAGCTCACCCGCGGCACCTTATCAGTTAGACAAACGACTTCACCGCCCGACTCACTTTATTCTGCTCGCCGTGCATTTCTTTACAATAATTTACGTTGACAAATGTGATGGACGCCGGCGAGCGCAGGGGGGCTTGTGAGCTGCGGGGGTGGGTCGGGACAGGAGGCCGCGATTTATCCAGCCGGGTCATTTCTCACCGCGGATAGGGCGTGAGTCATTCTAAAATCGCGTTGGATGTATCGCCGAAATGTAACCAGTATAATTGGGAATCAAACGAGCTTACCTGTTAAGCGAAGTCTTGATTCTAATTTTATGAACGGCGATCTGAAAACCCACCCGCCACTAAACAAAATACAAAACAATTCATTAAACAAAGTAGATGTTTAGAGTTGTCTGCAATAATTTAGTTAGTTAATGAATTACAGCATATTCTGGTTTATTAGGTACTTTTATTATTCTTTCTGAATATAATATTTTGATTTTATGTAATTTAAGAAGGTTGCTTGCTTGCTTACGTGAATGTCGTGTACAGCTGTAATTGGTAATATAAGAGCCCATACCTGTTAGCTTTTAATATTTATTGTACAATATATGCTGTTGGCGTACCTATTTTAAATAAATAAATTCTTAAAAACGTTGCTTAACTAATAATATTGAACAATTATTCATCAGTAATGACTGTAATGAGGCATAATCAACATAGTGTCGGTTGGCATTGTGTCTATCGCAATTGATTCTAGCTCTAAGTTGAGCTGCTGTATGTTTTATGCTGTGGGAGGTGAATATTATTAGTAGGTATCACTCTCGCTGCCTGCCTCACTTAACCCAACTTACGTTTATACAAATTTTTTTAAGTTTGTTCTGTATTATCGGGCCAGGAGGATATTATGATATGTACATTAAGAGTTTCCATGATAGAGAATAGCATTCTCAGATCTGTCTGTAAATAGTTAAATTATATCCTAACAGAAGGCTGCTGCTGCTAGTACCAAGATAAGTGTCGAGCTCAGCGAGTCTTGAAGATGAATTGGAAAAATTATCATTAGAGTATTATAAAGAATGTCAGTTATCTAGTGATCCGAGTAAGAGGCACCATGGCTGTGAAGTCCTTAGTAGTTAAGCTTTAATGGGGTATAACAAGGATCTTTTAGCCCCTGAATATTATAAGCAGGGAGGTATTTTTGGTAAGCATTTGTTGGAATTGTATTGTGCTTAAATTGTACTGAGAGATGTAAACTTTTTTTTGTTTTTGGGAAATCTGTAAGGATTATTAGTCAAATTCTTGTGACCAATTGATATTATTTCCGCTTAGACAAGTATGTACTTTATGTTAATTTGATTTCATTTTATTTTAGTATGTACTAGTAATACCGAGAAAGTCATACTTTTTCAGTACAAACTTTTCCATAACTTTAGTTAGAAACTGAGTTTCAAATACGGAATAAGCTTTTAACTTGCTTTTAGTTTTGTAAGCACCAATTAATAAGGGGCAATGTATTGTGCCCTGGATAGAAGAAAGATTTGAACAAGTTTGAAGTGAAAGAGTCTATTTCAGATGCATAAGGATTTTCCCTCAATATATAATACTATTTTCCATATGAGTTTCACATATTCTGCTAGCAGTCATTACTTGACAAGTTGAGAGCTAATCGAAACTAGATTCATTTTAAAAGTATAAAGATATGAACTGTTTTCCCTGATCTCGTAATATGTCCAAAATTGGAATTGTGGAATGAGTTACATTGTTTAATAATATTGGCTTCGGCTCCTCGTACGCCTTTTAAAGGTCCGGGACCCTAGGGTCCCGAGAAATGTCAAAGACGTATGCTCATTTGTACAGGAAGCACGTCATAATAATTACAAGCTGCGAGGTCGTTCGCGACAAAGTAAGGAAGGAATCGTGGTCGGGCTGCTGACCATCGTCAGTAGTGCTATTTATCAGTTTTAAGAGTAAAACAGGCGTCCGGCCGCAGCCAGCACGGCGTCGTCCGGGTCGGCTCGTCGACCCGCACAGCCCGCACCCGCAGTCAACTCAAACTTGAGGGAAATCAGTAAGTAAACGGCTGCCTCTGTCCTTATCATGTGGGTGTGTGGTGTGTGGCGCGCGTGGCGTGTGGCGGTGGCAGTGGCTTCGCCGACAGACGCCGCGCGCTCTTTGAGCTGCTCAAGTGGCGCGTGAAATTATCTAAATATCGCGGCTCCGGGCGGCGGTGAGCTCCCACCCCCACACCTCCCGCGCCGCGTTAGTTCACCCCCGCACCCCGCCCCGCGCGCCACTTCAGCCGTTAAATTGGCCGACCCCGCCGCTCCACAATATTACACGCCGCTATTTTAATTTTGATCGGCTTACAACGCGTTATTTCAATCGCCGTTGACGGTAACACTGAACCGTTACACGAGACCCATTCACGTCGCTCTATGAGATGTATTCGCTTTACTATGAGTCGTTCGATAGGTAAGAAACCTAACGTAATCTATTCGATAGTCACTAACGTTTTTCAGCTGTCACCGTACAAAACGGCACCATGACTCACTAATTCGACAGACGCTATCGAAAAATATGAAAAGTGAAGTAAAGAAAACCGATAGGGACATCGCGGCCCCCGGCAACAGGGCAACCGAAGGAACACGGGTGGGTTTTAGTCAGTAAGAGTCTGACACGCCCTCCCGCTCCACCCAGAGCGGGAGAAGTTATTTGATAATTTCCCACCCAAAAAAAAAAAAAAAAAAAAAAAAAGTGTGTGTTGAATTTGAAAAGTGGTGGACGAAATACGTGCAGTTGTACTGAATTTCGTGGGATTTTTCAATTCTTGATCTTGAATTACAAACACCCAATGATTTCAGAACCTTTAATAGAGGATTCATATCATGGGTGTAGATAAAGCCTTGTACGCAACTGTAAATAATTAGGTATTAGAACACTCAAATGATACTATTACCCCTTTTTATTACACAACAGTTGCATAAATAACTATGTGTTAACACCTAAAATACCTAATAATGTGATCACTCGGCAAAATTGTATGGGGGGAAAGAACCAAGGAGCAAATTAATATATTAGGATATTCCAGTGAATGTCAAAAACGATTAAAATTGGTTGATTTTCCTGTAGAATTAACTGGTTGTGGTGATATTTTTTGTGTGAATCCACCCATAGGATTGTTATTGATATTATTATATATTGACATTAGTAGAATACAGCTTGTATTCGGATATTGTTTGTGCACTCAGTGAGTCATCAATTTGTAGTGTGGAAAATAAGTTTGTCAGTCGAAGGAAAAAGGCTGGAATAAGCACGCCAGTTGCGCTCACAGGCTGGCTAGGCAGAACTTCTACATATGGTTATCCTGTGGAAAACCATCAACTGGTCCAGTGTATGATGAGATGCGGGAAAGTACGGCATTTTTTAAGTCGCGGCTTAAATGGTGTCAGAACCACGAAGAACAAATAAAGATGGATTATAATTGCTGCTAAGTATACAAAGCGTGATTTTCACGGCTTCTGGAAGAGCATAAATAAATTGAATATTCGGCCAGCCCTGCCTGTTAGTGTGAATGGTGTTAATGATACAAAGGATATTGCGAACCTTTTTAAAAATAATTTCGTTTTGAAATCACCGCGAGGAAGCTCTTGCGTTGGACATAAAATCTGAGTGTTCCTGCGAAGGCGGATTGAGAGCCACTTGAGTTCCTTGCGCGAAGGTAAGAAACATGGTCACACTTTTTAAGACCAAAAATAAATCGAATGCACAAGTTTTGCAAGCGCTCAAGCTTGATTAATAGCTGCTATCTGTTGGTTATCCCTTGGCTATCTCTTGGTTAATAGCTGTGTTTGTGCCAATAAAATTGTAGTCTTCAAGGCCAAGAGACTTTTTCAAAATTCAAAATATTTTATTTCACATAAACCTACATGGGCAATTAAACTTGAAGGCTAAAGCTTTTCAGCGAATGAAAGGAGAAATGTACCTTTCGACTGACCTCATTGACCTGAGCACGCCACAAAAGATTGGAGTCAATAATTACACCCAGAAATAAGGTGTCTTCAAATCAAATCAAATCATTTATTTCTTTGCAAAAATGGGTGTACTATACTATACTATAGGTGTTTTTATAATAAAGTTCTCCATATTTTACCGTCACATGGGCATGCAAAGGTTTACAATTCCAAATAAATAAAAAAAAAATAGAAATATGCAGATCATTTAAATTACAAAAAATTAAATAAACATGTCAGTGTGGTCATAGCAATAAAAAAATATAAACAACAAAACAAAGAAATAGGTGGACATCAGATCAGATGTCCATAAGATAAAAGATTACTGAACAAGCTTAGTAAGCGTCTTACGAAAGAAATTAAGCACTACAACGACACCTTAACAAACAACTACCTTAGCCAATTGACGAGTGATACCAAAACCGGCTACTCACCACTATGGAAAGCTACGAAGTACATGAAACGCCCGATCATACAAATTCCTCCTATTAAGGAACAAAATGGAAAATGGGCAGTGACGGACCAACAAAAGGCCTTAAGTTTCGCTGAGCATTTAGAACAAATATTCCAACCAAACGAAGCCTAGGGTCACAATGCGAGGATAATACAGAGTGTACAAATTAGTTCAGATATTAAGTTGGTTACCCCAAGAGAAGTATCTAGAGAAATTAAGAGTAATTTTAATCGGAGAAAATCCCCTGGTTACGACTTACAAGTTACCAGAATCTACCTATGTTTGATTCTGTAATGGAAGATGTACTAAAGAAACTTAGTGCTAGTAGTAAGTCAATAATCATATGTGGTGATTTTAATATTAATTTATTGGAAAATAACTCGAACACTATCAGATTATTAAGTCTTTTTAGGTCATTTGATTTGTCAAATGTTTTTATTGAACCAACCCGAGTGACAGCTTCTTCTGCCACTTGTATAGATAATATATTTTGTAATTGTGATTACTTACATAAACAAATTGTAAATAAGTTGCCATCTGATCACAGTGGACAAACAATAACATTTTGCACCTACATGCCTTTACAAAAAATTCAAATAAGGTTTAGGCCAATTACATGTAAAAACTTAGAGAAATTAGATAACTCTTTGGCAAGTAAATTATGTGTTCAGAGTTTTAATAATATTTTTGACCCTAATGAGTTTTACGCCGAGTTTTTTTCACTATTAAACAAGCAATTTATTGACACTTTTCCACTAAAGACTAAAACTATTTACACAAAGTTCTTATTTAGTGATTGGGCCACTCCAGGTATTCGTAAAAGCAGGGAAAAACTTTTTGAACTTTATGGCCTTAAGCAACATATGAATAATACAAGCTTTCATCAGTATGTCGCAAAATATTCTAAAACTTTTAAAAGTGTGTGCAAAATAGCTAAAGCTCTTTACATTAGCAATAAAATAAAATCAGCTGATGATAAAATAAAAACTACCTGGCAAATAATAAATAATGAAACAGGTAGGAAAAAACAGCGTAATAATGAATTAAATTTAGAGACTGCACATGGCCCCATCAACTCAGATGTAGAAATAGCTCAGGAATTTGAAAACTTTTTTGCTAATGTTCCCCTTAAAACTACCGAAAATTTAAATTCATCATCCGCGCTTTCTGCCGCCTTACTTAGAAATAATGTAAATGCATGCCCTTTAGAGTTTAGGTTTCAGCATACAAACCCCCAGGCTGTTATAAAAGCTTTTAAAGATCTTAAAATTAAATCAACAGAAGATCTATGGGGAATGTCTGTAAAAGTCTGTAAATCTATCATCGAAACCATTGCGCCCTATTTAGCTTTCATATTTAACACCAGTGTAGACCAAGGAGTCTTTCCGGATCTCATGAAACTCAGTAAAGTAGTTCCATTGTTCAAGTCCGGTGATAGTAAGGAACCCAACAATTATAGGCCCGTGTCAATTCTGCCAGTTCTCAGTAAAGTGTTTGAAAAGTTGATGCTTAATCAAATGTTACGTCACTTTAATAAAAATTCCATCTTTCATGAACAACAGTACGGTTTCACCAAAGGGCGTTGTACCACTGACGCCGGTGTCACCCTAATAAAGAACATTTTTAATGCCTGGGAAGAAGCACAAGATGCCATTGGAATCTTTTGCGACCTCTTGAAGGCGTTCGATTGCGTAAACCATGAAACACTTCTGCTGAAACTAGAACACTATGGCATTAGGAATACAGCTCTTGATTTACTAAGATCATACCTAAAAGATAGAAAGATTAAAGTTCAAGTAAACGGCGTAAACTCGTTGGGGTCTGAAATGGCAATGGGTGTTCCTCAAGGTTCGATATTGGGTCCATTCCTCTTTTTAGTTTACATAAACGATTTACCCCAATTACTTCAAAATCAACCGAAGATGGTGTTATTTGCAGATGACACATCATTGATCTTTAAAATAGACCGACGGTCACAAAATCTTGACGACGTGAATAACTCTATTCTTCAGGTCCAAGATTGGTTTACGGTAAATAATTTGGTACTTAATGAAAAAAAAACCAAATGCATTAGATTTAAATTACCGAATGTTAGAAGTAGCGAATGTGACATCATATTGAATGGAGAAAAACTGGAATTTATTCATCAAACAGTTTTCCTGGGAATCACGCTAGACGAGAAATTACAATGGGGACCTCATATAACATCTCTTGCGGGGCGGCTAAGCTCGGCCGCTTATGCTGTTAGAAATATAAGACAGTTAACAGATGTAGAAACCGCGCGTTTGGTCTATTTTAGCTACTTTCACAGTATTATGTCATATGGCATTTTACTGTGGGGTCGGGCTGCTGACATTGAATCCATCTTTATTTTACAAAAGAGGGCTGTCAGAGCCATTTATAATCTATGTCGTCGCGAATCTCTCAGGGAACTATTTAAAAAGATTAATATTATGACGGTACCTTGCCAATTCATCTATGAAAATATTATGTATGTAAGGAAAAATTTGCATCTTTTTAAGAAAATAAGTGATAGACATAATTTGAATACTAGAAATAAAGATAAAATAGATCAACCATTTTTCAGATTATCCAAAGTACAAACATCTTTTATGGGGTACTGTGTTAAATGTTATAACAAAATACCTTGTGATATATTACAATTAACTGAAAGAAAATTTAAAACGCATATTAAAAGTACTCTTTGTAAACAAGCATATTATAAATTAGAGGATTTTATCCTAGATAAGAATGCTTGGAAACATGCTGGTCTAGCTCCATAGGACAATTTTGAGTCTAGACAAAATCAAACTGGTTGCTAATTTAATTGTGTAATTAAATATTACAACATTTTTTTTTACATTCTGTGATTACTTGAACTCACACACTGACGAATTAGTATCAATTGTAATTTTTTTTAGGAATATCGTATAGGTTTTACAATGCTTGTAAATATGTGAACACCATGTATCCATTACATAATTATTTTTTCTATCATTGCTTCATTTTTATTTTTACCTATTGTGGTATATAAATCTTATTCCAGGTGCATCGTTTTCACATATAATTATATAATTAATGTATACAAAATATTGTAAAACATTTTAAAAGAGTAACGGTGGAGTTTCTTGCCCATTCTTCTCCATACGAAAACTACCCTTTGGAAGGGGCGACTAGAATCAATTCTATTTTTTGTTTTTGACGTTCAAAAGTGCCTTTTTGTGCCTAATTGAAATAAATTATTTGACTTTGACTTAATTATAGGGGAAGTTTTACAAAATCTCCCAAGCAAAGCCATAGTCAAGATTACCACGCTTATTAATGCTGTATTTCAATTAAAGCACGTTCCTGACTTAAGGAAAGTAGCTGAAGTTGTAATGATAGCCAAGGCTGGGAAGCCACCTCATGAAACAACATCTTACAGACCGATCTCACTTTTGCCTGTGTTTTCAAAGCTATTTGAGAAATTATTTCTAAAGAGATTGAAGCCCCTAATCGAAAGTGAAAAGCTAATCCCCGATTATCAGTTCGGATTTAGAGAAAAACACTCCACGCTCGACTAAGTACACAGAATTACCAATATTATTGAAAGAACACTAGAGGAGAAGAAGGTATGCTCCACGGTTTTCCTTGATATAGCCCAGGTTTTTGATAAAGTATGGCATGAAGGCCTCATATATAAACTAAGAACGATGCTGCCTCAACAATTTTCAGACATCCTAGAGTCGTACATCACAAACAGATTTTTTATTATAAGACAAAAAAACGCCTATTCAGACCTTAGGCAGATAAAAGCTGGAGTACCATAAGGAAGTGTACTTGGTCCAGTCCTGTACCTACTATACTGCCGTGCAGGCCCTAAAGTGCAGTATGAGGAAAAAAGCGGTTTCGAGAAAACCGCGAAAAACTTTTGAACACTGTTTTTTTTTATATTATTTATGTGTATGGTGTATATTTTTATTGCTACGAGGACTAAGTGACAACAAAGATGGTATTTACAAAAACAAATGTTAATTTTGTTTATTAGATTTTAATTAAAATCGGGTTTTTTAAAATCTTAGCTGTTACTGCACGCAAAAAGTTACACATTTGCAGATTAAAATGCGGTAAAAATACTTGATACTACAAAAACTTTGATTTTTTTGCTACTTGGCAGACTAACTTGCAGCATAAGACTTTCTTTACTGCATTTTAATTTGTGTCTTGAACTAATTGCACATGTAGTATATAACAATTTCTTCCAACTTACGAGTATGTTTTAGGTAGGAATTTACAGAAAAAAATACATTATGTATGTATAAAATTGTCGTTTATTTTATATTATTATAAGGTAATTGTAACTTAAATTTAAGGTGCTTTGAACACAGGCGGTTATAAAGACATTTCGATAAAAATTTAATGGTATAAAGCTTTTTGGTTTCGCAAGAAACATGAGATCTTTCAATTAAATGGCACATTTATATATTACTAAAAATAAATCACAAAAAATATCAAAAGTATCAAAAATAACAAATGCTCAACATTCGATACATCTCTATTATGGCATGCATAAATTAAATATAAAAATAATAAAACAGGGTAATATTAATGATACCAGTATCATTTAATCGGTTTCATTACCAAAACAAAAGATAAAACACAAAAATACTAATTTTCAAATGGAGCTCCGGCTTTTTCTAAAGCTCGCCTAACAGCTGCAATATCTGCTTCATGGAGCATTGTTAGAGAGGCATTTTCAGACAGACTTTGACTTCTCAGAAATATTGGTTTGAAAACACGTCTTGCAATGGAAAGTAAAAGAATCCGAAGATCGCTATATATTTTTGTGATATTTGCATCACTTGCTTGAAATATAATATTCACATTTGTTACTTCTTTTAATATCGGAGACAAAAACAACAAAATATAATAAATTTGTATCATCATTATACATGGCAGCAAGCTCTCTTGCTGTATAACATCTTTCTGATGATTTTACCACATTGAAGTGAGTTTTTAGCTCAAGCCACTGGTTGATGTTTGTTTTAACAGCTGAATGAAACGCCAGCCATCTAGTTGCGGATAACTGAGTTAGTTTCAAGGGTTTTTTACCATCATTAATAGTTTCAAATAAGATCTGATATATTTTCATTCGCAGTGGACTGTGGGCAAACCAATTTCTGGTTTCCCTAAGTAAATATTCCAGACAAGAAGGTAATTCCGCGCACGCTTTGGAGGCACATAAACTAAGGGAGTGACACACACATTTCAATAGCTGTAAATGGGGTATATCTGCTTGTAAGAGAGTGAAAAGGGAGTTATGTTTGCCACAAAGGTTACTTGCTCCATCAGTTCCTATTGCAATTAGATTTTGAAGATTCAAACCTATTTTAGACATAAAACTCTTAAATGATGTATAAAGGCTGCTAGCTGTTGCTTCAAATACTTCTTGAAAGCCTAAAAAATCAACAACAATTTTTTCTAGTTTTGAATTATAGTATCGGATGCAATATGCCATGTACTTTTCTGTAGTTACGTCGGTGGATTCATCCAGTATAATAGAGTAGTTCTGGTTACCAACTTCTTCTAAAAGTTCCTTGAGCATGGCTGGTTCTAGAACATTTTTTATAATGGCCGAACACTTTGATCTATGTAATTGAATGTTTTCAAGAGGACTCCCTGTCCCACAGGTTTTTAACACATCTGTCAGATGATCAATGCTGCGTATGGAGCTGTGAGCAGCGACATAGGCTGATATTTGTATGTCTATTATTTTTTCTTTTGATGAACTGTTACTAATTGAGGAGTAGCCAAATGATGCAAGCTTGGGTTGCTTTTTGAAAAACTTAATTCTTTGTCTTTATGTGTTTTCGTTTTCATGTGTTTTTCTAAATCGGTTTTGTGCGCACGGAGTGGTGTGATACATAATTTACAAAATGCCTCACCTTTACCACTATCCGTCAGTTCAACAGGTGCTCGACTAAGCCAATCTGTAAAAGAAATTGAACTCAATAATACGCTAGGCAGTAGGTATGTATACATTGTATGTACCAGGTAGGTATGGTACTAGTGGTTGTTAACCACATCATATTTCTTTCTATTTGTGCAGTTTCAGTCTACCTATTACATCTTAACCAGACTGGGGCAAATATTAAAAAAAAATGATGGTGAAACTAAAAACCACGACTTCTGATTTAGTCTGGAAGTAGTAAGACCATGTAGCAGATAATATACCTACGTACATCACACACAACATTAATATAAAACAGTAGGTACTCAAGTTTTTACTTACTTTTAAATGCTGGTAGTTTTTCCCATTCATCACGATAATATTTTATATATTTACCGTGTTTACCCATTTTCACAGAAATTACACAACAATTGAAAAACGCAAACAAATTAAACACAGGCGAAGTTGTACAAAGTGAAAGTGACAAAGCAAAACCGGAATTTATCTGAACTATTTAGTCAGTACAACACAGATGATTGCGGAAGTAGAGAGTAGATTATTCACAATAGAATACATGTAACTTGATTGCATTCTAATTTGGTTACATAATAGCTAAGACAAATTCAGGGTATTCCCCGAAAATAACCAATCACAAACGAATAGGGTGACCATCTCAATATCAAATTGTACCAACATTACACACACGCACGGCCGTATGCCTGTTTGCCTACTAAATAGTATTAAAAAAAAACTTGTCCCTAGAGTAGCCTAATTGGCGACCAGTCGCCTTTTAGATTTCTTCGTCGCCGATTCTCGTTCTGAGTAGCTTAAATTGCGACAAATCCCCTACGTTGGCAACACTGGCGCGGCGCAGACGTCTTCCTTCCTCGGCAGCAATCGACAGGCCACGAACACGACTGATTGAGCGAGAGAGATAGCGACAAATTCTGACTAGAACGCAGTAAAATATGACCTGTACTGCAGTGAAATTAGTAAAATCGTTCAAGTTACCAATTGTAATGCAGTAACAGAGTGTCATTCTGCGTTTCAATTAGCACATAACTTATTTTCATCTTTTGAAAAATACCGACTATACTGCAGTAAATAATGAACATACTGCAATTTAAATAGTATCTTCACACTTAAAAGTCATATTACGATAAAAGTAAAAGAAAGAAGTTTTGATTATGCTGCACTTTAGTTGGTTTTCACGATATAAACTTACTTGAATAACACTAAATAAAATACCACATTTTAGTACTTTGCTGCATTTTAATCTGTAGTTCATGTGAAATAAACTAGTGATCAACCATGCAGTATTAACACTGTTGGTACAAAAACTACTTACTGCGTTTTAATTTATATCCCTCAATATTTTTTTTGGGTGTAGAATACAGATTTTTTGTGGTAATATAGATATTTACTGCGTTTAACTTGGTAAAGTGACGGATCGTGGTAGACGTAACTGCTATAACTGTATTTTAGTTGGTATTGTAATATATTTAGACATGCAAAGTTAAGTTACTGCTTTCACAAATTTGATTTTTTTACCGTTTAAAGCATCCTAACAAAAACCTGATTAGATCATCATGTTCCTAATAGCGTGTTCATTAAGGTTCAATATTCAACAAAAAAATGACAAAAAACCTGTTACTGCGTTTTAGGGTCTGCACGGCAGTATAAACCTGTGATATTCCTGAGCTAGAAAATAATTTAATTGCAACCTTTGCTGACGACACAACTATCATGGTTGTTGGAAGTAGTCACGAGGAAGCTGTAGAAAAGGTTCAAGATTCCATCAATCGTATCTATGAGTGGACTACAACATGGCGTATCAAACTGAATGAAAGCAAGTCTATCCACATTGACTTCACAAATAAAAAGCCAAAATACTTCCCGGTATTCATCAATAACGTAATCTCCTCAAAGATGCAGCGGATGCAAATAGTCTGCGGCTAACTTCCTGTACCTGGGCAGTCCATGAATAGTTCTTATCAATGAAGATCCCCAAGTTTTTAACTTTCTCACTGAAGGGAACAATATTCATCAATAACGTAATCTCCTCAAAGATGCAGCGGATGCAAATAGTTTGCGGCTAACTTTCTGTAGCTGGGCAGTCCATGAAAAGTTTTTATCAATGAAGATCCCCAAGTTTTTAACTTTCTCACTGAAGGGAACAACTGAATCGTCAAAAGAAACTTGGGGAAGAGTTGTCCAGTCGATCCTTGAGACCGTCCTAAAACTGCCTACCACCACAACCTGCGTCTTTATGGGGTTGACCATAAGTCCATATCTCGTACTCCAGTCGCATATATGGGCCAGATCACGATTAATCGTTGAGATAGCCTCGGATAGATTTCCAAGAAGAGCTCGCGAGTAAATTTGTAAATCATCTGCATAAAGATGGTAGAAAGAAATTAGTTCGTCGGAGATTGAGTTAATAAAAACTGCGAAAAGTAAAGGAGATAGAATGCCACCCTGAGGTACACCGGCAGAAGTATTACTCCAGGAAGACAAGGTCTCTCCAATGCAAATACGTTGCTAGCGGCCGAACAAGTAAGTACGACACCAATCAATTACCGATGGAGATATGTTAAGAGAGCATAAAATGCCAAGCAAAATATCAAAATCAACGGTATTAAAAGCATTACTAAAATCTAGCAAAGCTAAGATTAGATTATCGTTTTCCATGGCTGACCTTATATCATCCGTAATGTGCAGAAGCGCTGTGGTGGTGCTATAACCAGAACGGAAGCCAGACTGGAAGGGGTTGAGGAGATTATTTTTAGAGAGGAAAGTGCTTATTTGATTGTGAATTAACCGTTCAAGGACTTTGGATAGGAATGATAGGACTAGTAATGTTCAACTTAATAGTGAACGTAAATGTACAACTTATTTTTATTAACAACTACCTTACCTACCTACCTACCTTACTACTAACCTATGCCTACCTACCTACCTTACTACTAACCTATGCCTACCTACCTATTCTTACCTATCCTAACAGTGATAAAAAAAGAAAGAAAAATATTTTATTTGGGACACGCACAGGAAATACAACATTAAAAAAAAGAATTAAAACTAACAAAAGCACGAAAACAATTATAATAGAAAAAAGAACAATAAAACTAACAAAATATAGAAAACAAAAAAAGAATAAAAGAAGAAACTGATCTTGGATTTTGAAGGTAACTTGGAACTCCTCAATTATGAACAGCATTTGCTTATTCTTGTGATTGGGTAATTGAACAAAAGATTAAAAGAAAACAGCTAGTTAGGTTAGGCTAACCTAACCTCATGGGAGGAGCCACGCCGTGTTCTCGTATCAGAAGTGGGGAATGACCTGTTGCTGCCGACCGTGGTTCGTTCGATGGTCGGCAGTGCAGAGTCCTGGGACGCGGTGGTATCCTTCTGCGAAACAGTTATCTCGCAGAAGGAGGCTGCGGAAAGGGAAAGAGAGATCACAAGTACTCTCCTGTCCCGCAGCCGGCGCACTGGGCGTCGGCGGAGGGCAGATAATGCCCTCTTCCAACTCCCCTAAATGGGTCCAGGGGTGACGGACTCGGGGACATCCGTCGCCCCCCATCACACAGGACCCGAGATGGCGGCGCGTAGTGTTCCACGCGCGCCTCTATAAGACGTAATTGGGAGAGTTTCACTCCCCCTACGGATCGGGGCCCGCAGAGCGCGGGCCGTCACCAGTCCGGGAAGTCGCATTTGCACTCGTAATTAGCATAATACAAAATACATTTTGATTTTAGATGGAACGTATGTGTATATTATTATTATATCATTTATTTCAGGCTACGCCCATAGTGTTAGTAACAAGTGTTGCACTCACTGTTACAAATAAAACACTGTAGGTATAATATAATCAAATATATTTAGTTACTTCCACTTGGATCACTTTACACTTCAAAGGCTGAACGATCACTGGCTAACATTTTCGTTACAATACAAAACTAAGTACTATGGTAAAGCAGTACGGCGCACCAAGCGCCCTCTGTTAACAGACGTTATAATTATGCACTGCTTTACCTTAGTGAGTCAAATAAATTAATATGAACAATGTAATAACTATTACTAATATGGCAAATGCTTAATTAAATTCACTATTTATTCTAGACAATATTTATAAAACAATAATTTAGGCAAAACATAATTTGAGTAACAAAACATTAATCGATGAATCAATAACATTACTTAATATAGAGTGGTCTTACATTCGGCCATCCGACTCACATAACACGTCCTCGTGTTAGAACTTGCCATTTTATAAAGACAATTTTTGCATTATTCAATAATTAAAATGAAATCATCATCATCAATAATCAACAACATTTCTTAATATTTCAGTTTAGTATTAATTTGGCTAAGATTACAATGAATTTTCACCTGCTTCTGTCAACCGTGGTTACAGAGCGTCTGCTATGAACACCACTTTATCACATATCGGACCAAGGCTATATCTGCCTTTGTCAACCGTAGCAACAGGGCTATTCTGCACTGAATACTACATGTGATAGTCTGACTGAGGTTACTATGCAATCAAAGATTATCTGGTAACAGGCCGCTTCTGCACTACATACAATTTCAAGGCTACTTCTGCCTTTATAAAATCATAGTAATAGGCTATATCTGCCTCAAATCACAAAGGCTATATCTGCCTCAAATCACAAAGGCTATATCTGCCTAAAATCACAAAGGCTATATCTGCCTAAAATCACAAAGGCTACATCTGCCTAAAATTATAATCAAAAGTAGGGAACCCTTTTGTACCGAGTACTATCTATCATAACGTGAACACATCAGTATACATAATATCTGATTCTACTGACCATTGACACTTTTGCAGTCGTCGCCACTAGAGGCGGATTCATCTTCCGATCTATTGAAAATTAACCACGGTTTAATTTTATCAACAGCAATAACTGCATTATATTTGCGTCCACTGTTACGCGTGATTGGCGTATCAAAAAACATCTGTCACTTTATAAGGTCCCTGATATTTAGGTACTAATTTTCGACTTTTTCCTGTTGATTGGATTTCTCTTTCACACATAACACACATAACATCACGCCTTGTTTCCCCGAAGGGTTGGGCAGAGGTGTACCTGTAGTAGATACACCCACATTTTGCCAGTTATGTTTAAGTCCCATGTAATAGGGGGCGAGCCTATTGCCATCAACCGGGCACAAATCCAGACTCCGGGCTGCTACTGAGAAATTCCAGATAGAAAAAGCCAATAACAAACTCAAACTCAAACTCAAAACTCAAAGCATTTATTTCAATTAAACCATTTACAGGCACTTTTGAATTGTCAAGGAATCGGTCAGTCAGAAATAGGTATGAAGCTAGTTGCCCATTCCAAAGCGTAGTAGGTACCTATGGAGAAGAACGGGCAAGAAACTCCACGGACACTCTTTTAAATAAAAAATTGTTACAAAATATTGGTTACATCATTCATGTTGAAATTATACATGTGAGAACAATGTAGAAAGACGTGCACGTTAGAAGCGTCCGTAATAAAAAGATAAAACAAAGAACAATTCAAAAAATAAAAATAAAAATAAGCCCTGGCAGCTAAGAGATGACCAGTCCCAACTGACGGCGCCCGTTCACGAACATGACGCATGGATTAGCACCATTCAGCTCAACCATTTTGAAGGGAGCTAAATGATCCAACACACGCGCCACCATCAGCGAAACATTTGAGTGAGCATGACATACTCACAGCCGCCAGGGCAGATTCAAGTCAATGCAAGACATATTACCCGGTAAATGGTAACTCTTTAGTACATAGTACTCACACCTGTGCTATGCAATTATATAATACAATGGAGATTGAGTTTATACAATGCAAAGATAGTCTTACAATCTTCAGCAGCTCCAACAGTATTTGCAAATGTTAATCAATTAGTTGTGGAGCAGGACCAGCATTGAGCCAAGCATTTTTATCAGCGATGTAATCCCCCAACGTATAATATGCCTGCCTGCATAGTGTGCGTTTTATACAAGATTTGAATTTCGTCTCATTCAGTTGAAGTATGTGGGGAGGAATTTTATTGTAACATTTTAAACAGTATCCCATAAAAGATTAATCTACTTTAGCCAGTCTGAAACCTGGTTGAACTAATAGGTCCCTATTCCTTGTACTATAATTATGTCTATCACCTCTTTTGCTAAAAAGATGTAAATTCTTTCTTACGTACACATGATGTTTTCATAGATATATTGACAAGGTACCGTCATGATGTTAATATCCTTAAACAGTTTCCTTAGAGAATCGCGCCTGCGGAGATAAAATATGGCTCTGATCGCTCTTTTTTGCAGAATAAAAATAGACTCGAACACTTTGCCCGACCCGGGAATCGAACCCAGGACCTCATGCTCAGCAGTAGCGCTTGCGACCACTAGACCAACTAAATCACCTACATTAAATGTTTTTGGAGTGGATGTGTTTGTATCATAATGAGACTTTTGCTTGTTTTGATAATTTGTGATATAATCATTAATTTTTTCACGAATATCGCTAAGGGATTCCTTGCTAATATTATGGTCAACATCATGTGCTGTTTTTATTCTACTTTCAGCCGTACCTATCAAATAAGTGCCAAAAAGAGCCTCCGAAGGTGTTCGGCCAATGCCTTTATTGTGTGTGTTGTTAAGACCCCATTGCACATCGGGAATGTAAAAGTCCCATTTCTTTTCATTTTGCCCTGCACATTTGGCACTGAGTGACGCAAGCAAAGTGCGATTGTAACGCTCGACTTGCCCATTTGCTCTTGGCGTAGCCACTGCATTGAGTATGTGTTTGACACCCAAATTATTTAAAAACTCTTTGAATTTAGAACTAGTGAACGATGAACCCCTATCCGAAATAATTCTTTTGGAAACCCCAAAAATACTGAAGTACTCTCTTAACTTATCAATAACAATAGACGCTTTTGTGCTTCTAACCGGTTTTAAAATGATAAATTTTGTGTAGGCATCAATAATTACCATCAAGTGTGTGTTACCCTTAGTACTTTTAACAAACGGACCGACATGGTCAATGTGTAACGTGGCAAATGGTGAATCTATTTTTGGGCAAGAATCGACGTATTTCTTGACGAAGCGTCGCATCTTACTGAACCAGTAAGATTCTTTAACTTTGGCAAGGGTTTTATCAAACGCAAAATGACCGATGTCGTCGTGGCATTGCTTTAGGATCTGCCATCTGACACCTTTAGGCACCACCCATTTTTCTCCATCTTCAGTAAGGCGATATAATTTGTTGTTTTTGACAGCAAAGTGTTTACTAGTGTCTACTACATTAGCTGACTCCGGACTCTGGAGTATAGACATTTTACGCTGTATTTCTGAATCTGTCTGCTGAACGGTACTCAACCAGTCTTTATCGGTTATCACCATGACGTCATTAGTCTCATTTGTATAGGATTCCAGGGTATCGTTAGGTAATGGATTTCTACTCAGAGCATCAACGTAAGCCATTGCCTTACCAGGGCGGTACTCAATAGAAAAGTTGAACTCCTGCATCGAAATCCACCACCTCGCGACCCTGGAAATTAAGTCTCGTTTCAAAAACGTGGCACGTAATGAATTGCAATCCGTAAAGACATTAAACTCAATGCCTATTAAATATACGCGAAACCGTTGTAGAGAAGCGACCAGAGCAAGGGTTTCAAGTTCATATGCAGTCATGTGTTGTTCATCGACCGTGGTCTGTCTACTGTAATACGCAACTGGTTTAAGAATGCTATCTTTATCTCTTTGCATTAGAATGCCAGCAATTCCTATCTTACAAGCATCCGTGTGTAACTCAGTCATAGCATTGGGATGATATAATGATAGAGTGGGTTTACGTAAAAGTTCAGTTTTTAGAGCATGAAAGGATTTGGTCTGTTCAGTACCCCACATCCATTTCACATCCTTTTTTAGAAGTCCTGTTAGTGGTTTAGCTATCATGGAAAAACCTTTAACGAACCGTCTAAAGAAACTGCACAACCCGATGAACTGCCTAACATTATGCTGATTAGTGGGTTCCGGGAAATCACGAACTGCTTCTATCTTTCTAGACCCGGGTCTAATACCTTCCTTACTGAGTTCAAAGCCCAGGTAATCGACAGTTTTACAAAAGAAACAACATTTACTAAGTTTTAGTGTTAGACCGGCGTTTTGCAAAAGTTCAAGAATTTGTTGCAATTTCAACAGCCCTTCTTCAATTGTTTTTGATGGAATTATAATGTCATCCATGTATACTGAAGCTATACCCCGTGCATTACCCAAAACTAAATTAATCATTCGCATAAAGTTAGATGGAGCATTGGCGAGACCGAATGGCATCCGATTGAACTCAAATTGACCTTCAGGAGTGACGAATGAGGTTTTGTGACGGTCACCTTCTTTAATAGCAATCTGATAGTACCCAGATGCTAAATCATGGGTACCTAGTGTAATACTCGTAACCTCCAAGATCGTCTAGCTGATCATCGATTCTCGGCAACGGGTAATTTTCTCTATAAGTTTTTCGATTTAGAGCCCTGTAGTCGACACACAACCTAACATCACCCGTTTTCTTTTTGACGATTACTATAGGACTTGCGTATAACGACGTCGATGGTCTCACGATATCACAGTCTATAAGTTCTGTAACCATTTCACGAACCTTGTTCCTTTCACTAACAGGTAATCTATACGGTCGATAAACTACTGGTTGATCATCCTTAAGATTAATGGACATTTCAGTAACATTAGTTTTACCTAGTTCTTGCAAATTAAAAGCGAAACAATTTCGATACTCATTAACTCTTGAAATGTCGCGTAATCGAACCAACAATTCAGTAGTTTTTCTATCCATACTTCCATCAGACTTTATATCTTGTGTAGAAATTGCTTGCCGTGACGTTGTAGCATAAATATTAAGAACATCACAAACGTTTTCATTATCAGACGCTAAATCAGCCCGTAAACACCTCGCTATTATACTACCCTTTTTAAGAACAAATGAATGGGAAGATAACCCTTTGATTAGCGCAGCACCGAAGCCGTCGACAGCCGAGAACAGACCCTGTACGAGATAATGCTCTTGTCCCAGTTTAAACCTATTACTTCCTTCTATATAAACATCGCCAGTATGATACGGATCGGTTCTAAATTCTACCATAGAGAGCCCGTCTACTGTGGTGTCCTTAGAACAAATTAATTCAATCTTCTGTTTTCGGGACACCGCTGCTGAACGAACATGTAGAGAAACGCTATCCTTTTCTATTAAAATATGAGACTGTTCAGTAAATGACCTTCCAACTAGCAACGGTTGCTGCAAGAATTGATCAGGAACAACAAGAAGTTCAACACGAGCCTTAGCATCGTCAATCTGGATGTCAACAAGACACTTGCCTAAAGGCTGAACTACAGAATTCTCGAATCCTCTGAGCGTTGGTAAATTAGCATCTGTCTTCCATTCGGTAATAATGTCTTCGACTTCCGAGACTTTAATGAGAGTTGCTGAACTATCAAAATCTATAAAGCAATCCTTAGGAATGCCGTTGACTAGGGCTTGTTTATGATATTTGGCGACACTTGAATCTGTATCACCTACCATCATGACTGGCTTGGACGGATTGTTATTATCGTTGGATTTTTTATTTGTAGACTCTGTACAATTATCAGCCGAATGTCCAAAACGTGAGCATTTATTGCACTTTATGACTGGTTTCGTACATTGAGACCGATAACGACCATATTGTGAGCAATTAAAACATTGGACTGAACGTTCCCTAGTTTCTTTAGAAGTCGAACTCTTATCAGACTTGGTATTGTTATCATTAGAACGGATTCGTTTTCTATCTGCATTGATTTGTGATGTGACATGGTTCTTAGCACTTTTTAAATATGGCAGCAATTGGTCCGGACTTTCAAATCGTGCCGCATCTGCGCCTACACGAACGCTACGATCTTCGATACCAAATATAATGCAGTCTACTGCCTTTTTACCCTGGATACCACAACGATTCAATAATACTACTTTATTGTAATAATATTCTTCCAACGATTCACCGAATCTAGCACGCTTATTCAGCATAGTAAAGAGCAATTTTCCGTAGTTTTCATTACTAGGAAAGGCTAATTTTAACTTATCTTGCCACTCAGGCCAGGAAAACATTACAGTGGGAAGACCTTCGTACCATTTCTGGGCCAACCCCTTTAATTTAGGCAGGGCAAAGTGTATCGTTTGTTGGTCTGTCCACTTGTAAATCATCGCGCATTCGTTAACCTTATGAATCCACATTTCTATCGTTTGCTCTTTACGAGCAGGGTCAAATTCAGGTACCGTATTTTGGTAAGACAATTTGTTGTTACCGGCGTTATTACCAATTACTTGTAATGCTTTTACAAGTTGAGCTACACTAACATTATTGTCCATGGCATGCGAATCGGTACCTGGTGTGACTTTTTCTTCTGGTAGGAGCACGTCACAATGCTCAGTGCGTTCCCGTTGGCCCGCAGAACTGCGTGCTTGGCTCCTAAAGGGGCTGTAGCAAACTCTCTGGTTGCCAGGACTGCGCGCTCGAGAGTTGCTCCTCTCCACATGTTTGTAAGGATGGCGCGCCACCTCACGTGCCGAGCTGCTCGTTCTGTGATCAACCAAGCCGCTTGCCCGGTGACTGCAGGGACTTCGCACCTGCTGTCTTGACGAGTTGCCTTCTCGTTGGCTTGACGTCCGTTCCCGACGGATTGACGGATTTGGCGCCCGCTGGCTGCCGGAGCTGTGAACTCGATGCCTGCTGGAGTTCCGCTCTCGCTGTCTTGAATAACTGCGCTCGCGATGGCTGGATGGACTGCGCTCGCGATGGCTGGATGGACTGCGCGCCCACTGGCTAGAAGGACTGCGTGCCCATCGACTGCTAGAAGGACTGCACGGCTTCTTACTTGTAGAGCTGCGTGCTCGATGGCTGACCGAGCTATTTGCCTGGTCATTGCTTTGGCAACGCACCCGCTTGCGTAAAGGGCTGCGTGTCCGATCCCTGGAGGCACTGCACGCCCGTTGGCTAACATGACGACGTCTCCGGTGTCCGATAAGACTGGGCGACTGGCATCTGGACTGGCTATGTGATCGCAAGCGTATGCGACTTAACTGCCGTCCTCTAGACACAAGGATAGGACTACGGTCCATTTCCTATAAACAAAATAACTTGGCGACCGAATATTGTAACAACAATAATTATATTATGGTTAAACCATTGGTTTCAAACACTAAAATCAACAAAACTTACACAGTCAAATAGTATTCGTTCTTTATGCTATGAAATAAAAATGCAATTTAACTGTATCGTGTTTCACTTATCGTCCATGGCACTCAATCCCGCTTCTGATTTGTTGCACTCACTGTTACAAATAAAACACTGTAGGTATAATATAATCAAATATATTTAGTTACTTCCACTTGGAGCACTCTACACTTCAAAGGCTGAACGATCACTGGCTAACATTTTCGTTACAATACAAAACTAAGTACTATGGTAAAGCAGTACGGCGCACCAAGCGCCCTCTGTTAACAGACGTTATAATTATGCACTGCTTTACCTTAGTGAGTCAAATAAATTAATATGAACAATGTAATAACTATTACTAATATGGCAAATGCTTAATTAAATTCACTATTTATTCTAGACAATATTTATAAAACAATAATTTAGGTAAAACATAATTTGAGTAACAAAACATTAATCGATGAATCAATAACATTACTTAATATAGAGTGGTCTTACACAAGGGTCTTATAAACTAGTGTTAGTAGACATACAAGTTTTAATTAGTGTGGAGTTTCATCCAATGTCGCAACATTGGAGACTCCCATCTATCTGCGAATAAACTTAAGATAGTGTTGGTGCCGCCACGAAGACGAGCAAGCAGAGAGGCACTTCTTTTACGTATGATGGCCGCAAAACCATCTATATGCCTTTCCGCAAACATTTTTGACGCGCTGCATCGCCATGGCAGCCTCAACAGTATCCTGAGTGCGTTATTATAAGGTAACAGCACAAACTTTTATTTCAACGTCAATCATTTAGCCATCACAAGTTTCGGAAAAGTTTACTGATTTTCAACTTAGTCAACCGATAGGGAAATCGTGGCCCCCCAGCAACAGGGCAACCGAAGGAACACGGGTGGGTTTTAGTCAGTAAGAGTCTGAAATAAAATTAATCTGAATATTGTTCACACAAATATTAGATCCATTTTTAAAAATTTTTGTAGTGTAACACAATTTAAGGCCCTATTTGACAGATGATGACTCATCTGTCAAGCCCCGCGACCACCCACGACGCAAAAGATTTATGACTCACCTTCAGATAAACAAAATACTCAAGTTTCCTAGAAGGCGTCGAACGATAAAGTCTATTGTTTTCGGTTCTCGGATAGATAAGGAACCCAACATAAATATTTATAACTTTCGTGAGAAATGTTCACTAAGATTTATTACGCGTTTTTGTTGGCGAGTCTATTGTCCACTAATTTAACGATTTCTGATAAAACTAGCTAACCAATTCACACGAAATTTTGCAGGGTACATTATGGATAGTTATGTTATCTAGTTTTTAGAGACAAACGTTGAAAATAAAAAATACTAAAAATCTAGATTTTTTAAGACCTAGAATTTCTATTGCTTACGTAACTTTCTTCGTTCCAAAAAAATATTTTTTTGCCGTATTTCGGCAAAAAAAGTGCCTAACATTATTAAAAATCTAATATGTTAATTAAAAAAGGCGACTTACCCATCAAATACCAACGATTACACACCAAAATACCACAAAATCACAGCACGGTCACTTTTTTATTCACATGTTTGTTTACACTTTTAGTTTGGGGCAAAATAGGTATAATATGATGTTATTTACTGCAAATATTATCTACAACGACGTAATATTTACTTAAAAATGAAAATAACACCACTTCCCGTCGATTTACACACAAAAACCACAATAAAAATGAAATATTACGGTAATAACCTTCAAGGCCGGAGCGATTCGTAGACTGACATTTTTTCGTCCCCGAACGTCACTTTCAATATTTTTTTTAAATATTGCGTTCCAGGTATTTTAAAATGAAATGGTTTTGTTGACTAGCATATCTATCCGACCATAGAATAAAAAAGCCACAGAGGATATTAGACATTATTTTATATCAGAAAAAGTAAAATCCCGTTGTCAAACATTGTTGGCTTGACCGCATGTTCCAAGTGTCAAACAACGTAACTATAGATGTCTTCATTTTAACAGAAGTTAATATAAATGAAAACACTGTTCATATGTATAACATCGATGGCTATGAAATACACAGTAAGTTGCGTAAAAACAGAAAAGGCGGTGGAATAATAATTTATGCCAGAGATGGCTACGTATGCACACCAATGAATCACACATTAACACACTGTGAATGTATTTTTGGTCAAATCACTACACCTCACAACTACCACGCATATATCTGTGCAATTTATAGACCACTGAGCGAGAGTAAACATCTATTCGTAAAGGAAATAAGCAGTATCTTATCCAATTCTTCTATTAAATCATACGACACTTATTTGCTAGGAGACGTAAACATAGACCTAAAAACATACGACAATATTCGAGAATATTACGTAGGTAGCATGTCCGAGTGTGGTCTAACGAGCGCGATATCTGACTACACAAGAATTGAAACACGCGGAAATAACACTACACGTAGCTGTATAGATCACATTTTATAAGAACGCGCTCGTTAGATCTGTACTTGGCCGCACTCGGTACTGTAATGGCTGATCACTGCATGTTAATACTGTCGTGCGTAGGGCTTGACCCAACACGAATACAGGTTAATACAAAAACAATACAACAAATTGATAATGTTAAAATTAAATCTTTACTTAACAACATAAAATGGAGCGAAATAGATGATATAGAGTGTCCAAACAGAATTTACGATTACATAAAAAAACAATTTCATAAATGTTACGAATCAAAATATATCAGAAAAAATAATGAAAACAGTAAAAGAAATAAACAACCATGGATAAATAGTAAAATTAATAACATGTGCAAAAAAAGGACCTATTATTTATAAAATGAAAAAAATGATTCAACGAATAAAATACTGCGATTAGAATAAAATAAAATAAGAAACAGAACTCATAAAATCATCGAAAAATCTAGAAATAAACATTATTTGGAAGAAATAAATAATAATAAAATGAATCCGAGAAAGCTGTGGCAAATACTAAATAAGTTGTCTAGTCGCAGCAAAAAGTCGGTTGATGAAGCCATCTTGAGAGCCTTCAAAAATAATAAAGTAGAAATAAAAACAATAGCTGGTAACTTTGCCACAGAATTCAGAAATAGTGTTAAGAAGATCTTGCCCAAATGCAACCGTCGTCTATTGAACGAATCAGAATATATGTTTCCCCATAACACATCAATGTACTTCAGGAAAGCTACAAATGACAGTGTTAGTAAACTAATTAGAAACCTTAATACAAATAAAGCTCCAGGAGTAGATAACATTAGGTGTATTGGCATAAAATCTATTTGTGACAAGATGACAGGCGTTACGAGTATTGTCAAATTGATCAATTCTAGTGTCAAGCAAGGAAATTACCCGGAAGTACTAAAAAATGGTTTAGTACGCCCAATACATAAAAAAGGCAGTTTTGCGTACTATTGAAATTACAGACCGATCACTATTCTACCTGTTATCGACAAAATACTAGAAAAATATGTTTGTAATCAGATACAAGACTTTTATCTCAAAAATGACGTGTTGTCCAGCACACAATATGGTTTAATCTAAGGATGATTTTCCGAACTTCTCTAGGTCTCTAACAAGAGGGGAGCGACTACTTATGTCTTTGAAATTTAATATCGCCATGGATTCCTTGACAGCAACCTCAGTTTCAAGATCGCTGGTCCATTGATGAGTGAGACTCATATTACCAGCAAATGCATCGGCAAGAGCTTCACACTGCTCCGATGCTGAGGACGTCATTTGATCGCCTCAGATTTTTAGGGGGGAATATTACAGGGATTATGGTTGATTGACCGGGCTAGATGTCATATATCATTAATTGGGTTATCCACTTTTGAAAGCTTATCATTCCAAACACTGTCATTCACGGTCTAGATACTGGCTTTAATTGACTGTTGTAGCTGGTTAACTTTAAAGAACAGTTGACGTCTGAGACTAGGATTGTACTCATTTAATGCCTTTCTGCGAGTGTAATTTTTGAGTTTAATTTGACTCTTAATGCGCCTTGGTACTTTTAAACGACCTTTGTTTATTTGGATAGTAGGAACACTCGCCTTCCGTGCATTTAACACACTGTCAGTAATAGTATATTACTGCCGCGGTCTATAATGACTACTTTGCTGGTCGCGTTGATGATGGCCGACAGCGCAGCGTAGCGCAGCTCCAGGCCGACACAGCGCGGTCAGCGTGCAGCACTTGATGGACGAGCTGAGATAAAGGCCGAGGCCGTAGGTCGAGGCCTTTACAGCGAGGACAGCAAGGGCTGCAATGATGGCCAAGCTGGAAGGCCTAGAGCGTAGCTAGGCTAGCTCGAGGCAATCATAGCGTGACCAGCGAAGCAGTCATAGTGGGCCAAGGCTTGTATAGTGCTTTACTCAAAAATGCAAGTACCTAATCTAAATAAAACCAGCAAGTAATTTCAATAAAATATATATTATAAGCAGAACTTATTGTTGGTAGTGGGGGTACCCACCGATTCATTTAAAAGCGAGCGCTCGATCGAGCGCAGGTCACTTGTTGCTGGATCGTCGAACGGTAAGGGTGTCGGTACCTACTACGCTACTTTGCAGTAAGTTCGTTCCATATTTTATTAGAGTGGTATTTCGTTTTATTTTTGGTGCTTTTTGTTTTAAACATTAACGGTTGTTTGTGATTGCTCGAATTTTGATGATTAATTGAATTATTGTTAAAATTAAGTCTATTTTGAAATAAATTAGATTTAGATTGTTGTTAAAATTGTTTTTTATTTGTTTTTCCCTTCTGATCGCTAAAATCAGAAGTGGGATACAACTTATTTGCTCACAATTATTAGCCTTGATACCTACACAAACAACCGTTGATTTAAAATAGAAATGCCTCCTAAAAAGCGAGTTAGAACGCCGCCTCGCTCTGGGGCTAGGTGTAGCCGTCGCAGTGAATCACGACAAGACCATAGGCATGGTTCACGATCGTCTCGCGATAGTACACTTTCGCGCCATGATAGAACTCGTTCACGGTCACACCATAGTAGAAATCGTTCACATACGCGTCGTGACAAGACTCACTCGCGTTCACGTAACGACAGAACTCATTCACAATCACATCGTAGTCGCTCACGTAATGGTGACAATCATAGTTCACGTGAAAGGTCAAGGTCACGTACGGACAATTCAAATCGTCGTCGTGATAGATCTCGTTTCCACTCTCATGATGTTTCTGTGAAAAGAGTGTCACGATTAACTGCTCTTGAAGGGAATACCACTAGTGGTTCGCCAGTTACGCCGTCAATTCATGACAGTACAACTCCATTATATAAAAATAATGATTCCACGTGCCCAAGCACTTGTTGACGTGTTTTACGTTTCAAATTTTGATCCAGCTATAAAAAATTTTGAGGTGTAGTGTAACGAAGTGGACAGTGCTAGGCATGTGACGACATTGGGACGATCTCGAGTGTTTCTCGCGTATGGCTCACTGTTTGAAAGGTGACGCAAAAACCTGGTTAAACGAGTGGGCTACAAATTATCGTACATGCTCCAATTTCGTTAATGAATTGAAGTTGTGTCCGCAAAAGATTAATTATGACCAAATTCTTCATGAGGTTATAAACACTACGTCCGACAAGTTTTCATCATACGCAGGGTATGCGTGTCGTTCATAATTGGGATTACGTTTAGTTAAAGGGTTGAGCGAAGAACTTATGGTTCAAATAGTGGTTCACGGTATCAGTGATTTACAGGTGCGCGCCCATTCGTAAATTTGAAATATTAACAGAGCATTATAACTATTAGTGCTCCAAGAAGCGTAATACTAATGATAAAGCCGATAATAATGCTAAACCTATCTGTTCTTTCTGTAAGAAGGTAGGGCATAAAGAGAGTGACTGTTCGCTAAGGCTCGAACTGAGTCTCAAAGTAACTTATGCAGCGAACTTTCAATCGCGAAAGATAACAACGATTTAGGTACAGCCGTGATGCAGGGTGTGCCGGTTGATATTCATATGGATAGTGGTGCACTCAATGTATCCTTGATATCATCAGCGGTAGTAAATTACTTTTCTGGTATGTGTAAACAAATTAAATGTTCTTTGAAAGGAATAAGCGATAATAGATTGTTGCTCGCGAGTACGTCACTTTAACTGTCGAGTTTAGTAATATCGCGCTTGAAGTAGATTTTCTCGTAGTACCCGCGTCGTGTATGAATACGCCCATTATTATAGGGACTGACGTATTAAATCGCGATGGCTGTGAGTATTAATGAACCTGACAAAATAAATACGCTTCTCAAAGTTTCAGAACTTGTTAAGTTGATGGCTATGATAGATGAATTCTCTCTGTTTATAATATCTGGTACCGCCACCACTACGGTAAAAATTGGCAAAATGCACATCAAACTGATGTACCTGTGGCATACCATCCGTATAGTATGTCATACCAAGAGAAAGTTAAGGTTCGTGAAATATGTCATAAGACAAAAAGATTATTGGGGAGTCAAATTCTAAGTACGCAAGCCCGGTCGTTTTGGTCAAAAAAGAAGATGACTCAGACAGAATGTGCATAGACTTTCGTGCTCTAAATCGCGTTACTGTCAAGGATAGGTACCCCCTACCCTTGATTGATGACCACATTGATTGACTTGGGGGCTCGAGATTCTTCACGTCTTTGGACGTGGCGTCAGGCTTATACCAAATTCCTATTGATGAAGACTCGATCCATAGGACGGGCTTTATAACCAAGGAAGCTCACTATGAGTATTTAAAAATGCCGTATGGCTTATGTGGTTCTCCCACTGTGTATCAGCGTATCATCAAAATACCTTGCGTAAATTTACAGAAGCAGGGAGTGTCCTGGTTTATATTGATTGCTATAATAGTTGCAGGAACTGTAACCGTTAGCAAGATCCTGAGTTTAACAGTCGATAATGACATCACCTTGTTACGCGAGGTCTGGAAGACCCTGAAGAAGACCGGCTTCTCTATTAACGTGCGCAAGTGTATTTTTTTTTCTTACCACCGAAGTAGAGTACCTGGGTCGCGTTATTAGTCACGGTCAGGTTAGGCCGAGTCCGCACAAAATCGAGGCACTAGTTAACACACCTATCCCTAGTAATGTCAGACAAGTACGCCAGTTTTTAGGCCTTGCGGGTTACTTTCGGCGTTATATCGAAGGTTACTCAACAAAAACCGCATGTATCTCGTGTCTCACAAAAACAGACGTAAAATTTGAATGGGGACCTGATCAAGATTAAGTCTGGCTAGATCATTTAAAAACGGTTAACTAGTGAGCCCATACTAATGATTTTTGACCCGAGCCTTCCTATAGAGCTGCACACTGACGCCAGTAGTGCAGGATATGGTGCTGTACTTATGCAAGTACACACGGATGGTGGTAAAAGGGTGGTAGCCTATTTTAGTAAAGTCACTCAGAGGGCGGAGGCAAAATACCATTCCTATGAACTGGAAACGTTGGCGGTCGTCAAGGCATTGCAACACTTCCGTCATTATTTGATCGGGATAACTTTTAACATCGTGACCGATTGCAATGCTTTGAAGGCCACCGAACGTAACAAAGATCTCCTTCCACGAGTTGCACGCTGGTGGATTTATCTGCAGGATTTCAATTTTGAGATTGAATATCGAAAGGGCGTGATGATGGGTCACGCGGATTATCTAAGCAGGAACCCGCCAGCGTTGCAGGTCAATAACATTGATAGACCATTGAATTGAGCACAAATCGCCCAGTCGGCTGATTCCGAGACTGCCGATCTCATCCAAAAACTGAGGGATGGTCTATTGGACTCTGGTCGGTACGAGTGTCGGAATGATGTGCTCTATTATCGCTACTAGCCTGTTGGTGAGGACGCGCGCTTACTATGTTAAAGGGCACCGGCTCAGTTTATTATGCGTTTTCCACGACGAGCACGAGCACATCGGGGCTGATAAAACTTATGACCTTATTTTAAAACATTTCTGGTCCCTGGCCTGAAACAATTGGTGAGAAAGTATTCTCAGTCCACTGGGAAGCTCGACCCTGGATTGAAGGGTCCATACCGCGTAACTAAAGTGTGTGATTGTTACGAGCTGAAATTGATAAGTGGAGCTAGAGGCAAGACAACTCAGGCCGCAGCTCAGTACATGGTAGCCTGGAAAGGCGAGTGGTATCCTGAGAGTTGCGCTGCATATTTTGAAAGTAAGTTTCAACTGAACCGTTATTTTTTTTACGTTCCAGTAACACGTGTATTGTTTATGCGTGAGTGTGAGGCAGGTGCTTGCCATACTGGTCGGAACGGGTGGCTGGTGCAGCCCAAATGCCGCGCGCTCCCAAGGCTAGCGTCCTGGAGTGCCTGGTTTTGGAAGACGCGTACTGTGTATGCGCATCGGGTGTTATCCCGGACTATGCGTACTATGTATACGCATCGGGTGCTGTCCCGGAAGACGCGTACTATGTATACGCATCGGGTGCTGTCCCGGAAGACGCGTACTATGTATACGTATCGGGTGCTGTCCCGGAAGACGCGTACTGTGTATGTGCATCGGGTGCTGTCCCGGAAGACGCGTACTATGTATACGTATCGGGTGCTGTCCCGGAAGACGCGTACTGTGTATGTGCATCGGGTGCTGTCCCGGAAGACGCGTACTATGTATACGCATCGGGTGCTGTCCCGGAAGACGCGTACTGTGTATGCGCATCGGGTGTTGTCCCGGAAGACGCGTACTGTGTATGCGCATCGGGTGTTGTCCCGGAAGACGCGTACTATGTATGCGCATCGGGTGTTGTCCCGGAAGTCGTGTTCTTTGAATACGCATCAGGTGTTGTCCTGGCAGGCGCAGTCCTGGTTGACACGTTTTTTACGTGTGAACTTGTACAAGTTCAAGTATGAGTATGAGTGAGATTTGATGTGTGAAGATGTATGCATACCCCTGAAAGCGAAGTGTTTTAGTTTGGGTGTGAAAGTGTATCTTTGTATGAGGGCCTTGGATGCGTGATGAATGACAGAATAGGCAAAGTCAAGATGTCGTCACGCATAATTAACCACTTGTTTCTCATACAGATACCAATGACGACGACTCTGACGATGTTGGTGAGCCTTCAGGTGCTTTTGCTGGTCCTACTAGTACTTCGAGTACGGACGGGAGCAAGTCAGACGAAAACGGCGATCAAACTCTCGCCGTATCTGCCAGTGCTTCCGAAGAAGAAGTCCCAAGTGCAGCCGAGGACGGCGCACGATCAGGAGAGGCCGTATAAGCAGAACTTATTGTTGGTAGTGGGGGTACCCACCGATTCATTTAAAAGCGAGCGCTCGATCGAGCGCAGGTCACTTGTTGCTGGATCGTCGAACGGTAAGGGTGTCGGTACCTACTACGCTACTTTGCAGTAAGTTCGTTCCATATTTTATTAGAGTGGTATTTCGTTTTATTTTTGGTGCTTTTTGTTTTAAACATTAACGGTTGTTTGTGATTGCTCGAATTTTGATGATTAATTGAATTATTGTTAAAATTAAGTCTATTTTGAAATAAATTAGATTTAGATTGTTGTTAAAATTGTTTTTTATTTGTTTTTCCCTTCTGATCGCTAAAAATATTAATTAACTAGAAATTTAATTAAAATGACAATTATGAATAGTACAGTTACTAAAATTCAACACCGACTTTCCCGGTTTGATATTACTAATAGTTTGCGATAATTTTAATGCGGTGTTTGACTGCTGTATTATTTCTTCATTTATTAGGTACACAAAAAAGATACTAAATAAAAATAAAATTTTCGCTGAACCGCGCTTTTGTTACTTCTTGTTTTTTTTTTTTTTTAACCATGGTAGTTGGAACTATACAGCCAAATATGGAATAAAATCTTTTTGTACCTATCTCTTTAAATACAAACAGCTGTGTTTTAAATAAAATCTTTTTGCATTAAATTTTTCAAAACGTTGAAACGTCAAAATAGCGGCCGGCAATGTTTTGCCGGCCTGTTAGAGCGACCAGCAAAGCTTTGCCGGCCGCTCCTTGAAACAGAACGGCAAGGTCGACTTTGCTCAAACAAGGTTGTCAAAATAATGACCACATTACATGCATTTTTGAGTAAATTGATTTACAGCATCGTCAATACAGGGTATTGAGTCTATAATTGCACTAGTTAGTGTAATGTTGTTGTCTAAGTGTGATCTGAAATATTTCCAGTCATCTTTGGCAAAGTTAAATGCTGATTGGGATTTGGTGCTATACGTTCCACCTACAGTGAAGTGTACTGGTAGGTGATTTGATGAAAAACTTGTGAGAACTTGAGGTTCACTTACATCGTGAGTGTTGTTGACTAATATTATAACGTCTGGAGTGGAAGGTTTGCGAGAACTTTGGTAGTGCACTAGGGTAGATGAAGAAGGTGCCAGTATCTCATAATTGTTAGCTACCATATTGTTGAAAAGGATTTTGCCATGTGGATTAGAGGTAGTGCAATTCCAGTAAGGATGTTTGGTATTTAGGTCACCCATTATCAGGGATTTGTAATTTGCACATAGCAATAAATCTAGATCACTATCAAGCAGAGGAAGATTAGGTGATTGGTGAGTGGAGTAGATAGAAAAAAAATTATCTGGTGTGGTTACCTGAATACCTATACATTCTAAATTATACGTGTTTGGAGTAGGAAGAAGGGAGTGCACTCGTATATTACTACGGACCAACAGTGCTACTCCCTGCCTGCAGCCATCAGCCTTTTTGTCGTGCCTATAACAATTGTAGCCAGGAGTTTTGAGCTTGAGACGAGAAGAAATTCTGGTTTCGCAGAAAGCTACAATGTCTATGGATAAATCAGTTAACAGATCAAACAATTCCGTAAGTTTGATGCGAATACCATCGGCATTCCAGTATAAGATACGCAAATTATTACCATCAAACATATTGGCCACACCTTGGCCAATATGTGTTGTTTGCTGACGACATTTCGCTTCTAACTTCATGCCGGAACAATGTAGGCTTGAGCGAGGACCTAACCACTATACTAAATAAATCAATAACTTGGATGAACGACCATAATCTCGAAATTAATTTCTCTAAATCTAAAATAATTCCCTTCCACCCCCGACAAAAAACCCCACTAGACAAAAATTTCACTTACAACGGAAAAACAATAGAAGTCGTTCATTTACTTTACTTGGCCTGGATATAGACACAAACATTAATTGGAAATCACACATCAAAAAGATAAAATCAAAACTATCCAAATTTGCATACGCCCTTCGTGAAGTCAAAAAAACCACTAACCTTAAAACTGCACTTGTTACATATTATACCTACGCACATGCATGGCTCAGCTACGGCGTAATATTGTGGGGAAACAGCACAGACGCACCGACACTTTTCACATTACAAAAAAGATTAATAAGAATCCTTGTAAATATAGAAGATACCGACAGTTGCAAACCTCATTTCCAAGAAAATATAATACTTACCCTCCCTTGCCTATACATTTTAGAAATATGCAAATTCGTTCGAAATTACCAGCACTTCTACACGACAAGAGAAAACATACAGTCTAAATATTCATTACGCCATAAAAATAGGTTAAACTTACCAGGTTCTAAGTTAAAAATGCACTCAACAAGTACACTAGTCATGTCAATTAAAATATATAATAAATTACCAGAATTAAAAAATTGAAAAATTGAATACATTTATAAACAAATTAAAACTATTCCTATTATCTAAATGCTATTATGATATCAATGATTATTTAAATGACAAATTTTAATTTACAAGTTTTATAAAATAATTATAATAAATAGGTACTAAATAAGTAATAAAATGAAAAGCCCTCTTCCTCTCTCCTACTTTTGCTGTGCCCGACTGGGTCCACAATGATCATATTATTTTGTTAAACCTACCACCTAAGTTCACATGTGGAAGCAATAAATATATTGAGTATTGAGAAATATATTGAGTATTGAATATGTTTGATGGTAATAATTTGCGTATCTGGATTAATATTACCTTATCCATCATGCTGTTGCAAGTTACAAATTGGTTTTTGATGGATTTAATTGTCATGAGTATTGCTAACATATCAGCAGTGGCCTGATCTTGCGTTCCAATTTGAGGTTGAGCTCCAGTGGTAACGCTTTGCAAGGCGTTTTAGGAATTGGTTGGATAGTGGGAATCTTTAGGTTGAGATGGAGACTCTCGTTCCTAACGAACCAGGGGATTCGCTCTGCCACTAGAGCGAGCCTATTTATACTTTCAAACAATTGTCAACGTCAAACAACAACGACTTCCGGTGACATTTGTTTTACAATAAAGTTTAGATTTAATTTAGTAAAAATAATGTAATTGCGTGCAATATTTGATTTGTAATTAATTACACTTTAAATTCTAAAAATTGTTTTAGTTAGGTAACAATAATTTTATTTAAATGAACTAACAGTATTCTTATTTCCATTTAAGAGTTAAATTAAAACTTAAATAAAAGCATACCTTAAAATTACAACAACATAACATCACGCCTTGTTTCCCCGAAGGGTTGGGCAGAGGTGTACCTGTAGCAGGTACACCCACATTTCGCCAGTTATGTTTAAGTCCCATGTAATAGGGGGCGAGCCTATTGCCATCAACCGGGCACAAATCCAGACTCCGGGCTGCTACTGAGAAATTCCAGATAGAAAAACCCAATAACACTTTGCCCGACCCGGCAAAACCTTAAAATTAACAATACTTAATTTCTGCGATATTGTAATGCAAAATCACTTGTTTATTTATTGCACTGATTCGTGTTTCCGTTACGGCACCAGCCGTTATGACGTTTGTTTTAGTCTGTGGTACTGTTTTTATTTGCCAGCGCTATCATACATGATTTCAATTTCGTTTCGTTCAGTTGGAGTATGTGGGGAGGTATTTTACTATAACCTTTAAACAACACCCCATGAAAGATGAGTCTACTTTAGCCAGTCTGAAACCCGGTTGAACTAATTGGTCCCTATTTCTAGTCCTATAATTGTGTATATCACCTATTTTACTGAAAAGACTGAGATTTTTCCTTACGTACATGATGTTTTCATAGATACGAGTATATTGACAAGGTACCGTCATGATGTTAATATCTTTAAACAGTTTCCTTAGAGAATCGCGTCTGCGGAGGCCATATATTGCTCTGATGGCTCTCTTCTGCAGAATAAAAATAGACTCGATATCTGCAGCCCGTCCCCATAGTAAAATACCGTAAGACATGATACTATGAAAGTAACAGAAATAGACTAGCCTCGCAGTATCTACATCAGTAAATTGATTGATTTTTTCTCACAGCATATGCTGCTGAACTTAGCCGTCCTGCAAGAGATGTTAAATGATGACCCCATTGTAGCCTCGAATCGAGGGTGATCCCCAAGAAAACAGTTTTATCGACAAATTCTAGTTTCTCCTTATTCAATACTAGACATAGTATTGTGGAGTGGTACCTAACCTGTAATATTATCCCTTCAACTGTCATTAACGAGACACAATAGAATTTTAATTGTTATCCGCCTTTATAAGGCTGCTTAACTGGTGATGAGTTAGAGAATTAGTAATAAAGGGAACGTTGCTCAGAACACACGTATAGTTTATTATTGCCTCCGGAGCCCCCCACACCTCATGGCGACCCTGCCAGCTGTGTCGTCTCGGGCGCGGGTATTTTGACGTGGTCAGCACATTCCTGCGCGTAGGTGCTGAGGCCCGATGGGTGAACGGTTGACAATTGGTTCGGTTGGAAAACAGTAACGCGTGCAAGTGAACATTATAATACATTGTGATAATTATAATACTTTACGAAAATACGAAGGAGAAAACTCGCAATGGGACAAAGTTATACAAAACCGTGCGAGTTCCCAGGAATCGGAACAACATTTGCAAATAAATAGCATACTTTTGGGTATTATTTTGGCCGCTGCAGCTCTGGGCGTGCTGTATCTGATGTGGCGCCCGTACCGGAGTAACCAGTAAAAGTGAATGCAACGGCAGATGAACGCCGAATTTCTGAGGCGAATGGTGTCCAGACTCTCTGCAAGGAGGGCTGCTGCCGGGGGAACCATGTTTTTTAGGAGGCGCTGAAGCCGACATCGGACTTCAAAACGCTCGCCCCCTATTACATGGAACTTAAACATAACTGGCGAAATGTAGGTGTCCTATGAGTATGCCTCTGCCTAACACTTCGGGGATTACAGGCGTGATGTTATGTTATGTGAAAATAGTAGATAATAATAAAAAAATAAAATATAGCAACGTCGGTCGCAACGTATCGCGATGTCGTATCGTGTGTATGTGTTTTAGCTCTTTGGTGCACCTCTGTCAAACCCTTCCAAGTTAAATATGTTATATTATCTTGCTTTACTTCAAGTTTATTAGGTAGTAGTACGTAGGAGACCTATATGAGGAGATACATTTAGCTATTACTTACTATACTCCATTTGAAATAAGATTAGACATTTAAACAAACCTTTTTTACAGTCCGTTCAACCGATTTTGACTTCTATGCCTACGGCATAAGGATGGTATTAAAAGCAAAAAAAGCGGCCAAGTGCGAGTCGGACTCGCCCATGAATGGTTCCGTAGCAGCAAGTAACATTGAATGAAAGGTAAATTGCGGTTTACGATTTATGACGTATTAAAAAAACTACTTGTACAGTACCGACCAAAAGTCCATGAGCAATCTCACAAAGCAATAGACTGACGCTTCGGTTTGACTTACGACCTTCTTCTATAAGTTGTTACAATACTGTAGACACGCACATTACACACACACTCACTTTGTCTGCAACCAATGACTAGTTCAATAATCATCATTCGTTTTTAGTTTCATTCGTCTTGTTCACATAAATATTAAAGTTTAGCAGGTAGACCACAAAAAACTAAGTAAATTATTTCGATTTCTGTGGGGTAGATGCAGTTTGTTACGAGTGTTTAATTAATAGAACTTTGTTGGTTCGTGAATAATATTGGTGACGAGTATTTAGCGCAGTGTTGTGGTTATTATTATCAAAAAGCAGGCATAAAATATATTGAAGAGATCAGATCAGATCAGAGAATATTATTGCGCTGCGTAAAAGTGAAGTGAATATCTAATGAAACCGGACTAAGTGTGAGTGTTATCATTTATATATTTCATATTTTACTAAACATAAATCTTAATCAAGGGTATTGTTGATAGAACAGAGGTATTGTTGAGACAGAAGATGCCTTTAAAGTTTTAAATTCATTGTGAGGTTTAATTCGATTAGTGAATAATAAATAATAAGGTATTATGTGTAATAAAAACAATGTTTTTCTTTGTTCTAGAGAAATACTGTGAGGGTTAAGAGATATGAGGAAGGGGCTTATTATCGAGTAGCAGCGACGTCAAATGGTGAATGAAACAAATGGTTTCATACCAACGAGATATTTTGCTGAATTATTAAAAACACGTCATTATGAACCGTTCGCCGTGCACTCTGAAGGCTTGCATCACTGAAGACCAGCTAGAAAACCGTTTTTGACCTTAAAATATTGACCGTACCAACTTAATAAACAACAGATTCGTTATTGCATGAATTTATGGTAACGAATTTTTTAAGCACGTTTCAATAGGGTGTTTGTCGTATTTCTTGCAGATATACCGAAATTGTTTAATATTATTTTAGTAATAGTATTATTTTAGGATTAAAATTTGAGGTTTAGTTTCAATCTTCTTTTCGTAAAGAAAATGAATACTTAAGCTTTAACCTCAATAACAACCAATATTTACTAAAGTCAAATAAAATGTAAAATAATTAATACAAATAAAATATAAACGTACTGCCCATATTAACCTTAAAATTACCTATTCTGTAAGTAGTTTTTTACATTTTAAGTAGTCTAATATTCTTATTTATTACTTAATTACTTCGACCATGATCAAAGCTTAATATTTATGGTGAAAAAATCCATTAAAAATTTAAAATATTTCATAATTTAAATATGTCAAAATAATACAAACTGCTTCTAAGTTTCTTGACATCTATTTCACATCTTATTCAGCTGAAGTAATGATAAATAATTGTAGCAGTTTTTTAACTTATGTAAAATAAATATAACGAATAAACATATTTTTTTTTAATTTTGTTATCATATATCATAATAATAATAATAAGCCTTTATTAAACAATCTTATAAAACACATATTTCTTATATAGTAAATTAAATATTTAACATAGACACTAGTTTTGCGAAGATTGTCTTGCTACTTAGCTTAGGCCTCCCCTAAAGCTTGCCATAAAGTGCGGTCTTGTGTCTTCCTTCTCCATGTGGCGCCTGCTATTCTTTTTATGTCGTCTTCCCAGATATCGGCTCGCGATTCTCGCCCCGGGCGTCTCCTCCTGCGGCGTTTAGGGGCGTGAGGGCGCGAAATTTGCCTCTCCCTCACGCGTTCTGCCTCCTCCTTCGCGAGCATTACCGCATCGCAAAAGGCGGTGACGGCCTGCCATTTCCTCTCGCCCCGTACCATGGCCTGAACCAGGGCCGGACGCGAGAGAGCGCCGCCGCCGATCGCTTCTACGAGGACACGGCGTTGCTCCACCCAAGCCGGGCAGACCTCCATCGTATGCTCCACCGTGTCCTCAGGCCGATCCACACAATGGTGAAACCCGGGTGTTTCCTCCCGCCTTATCCTGAACAGGAACCTCCCGAAGCAGCCGTGTCCAGTGAGGACCTGCGTCAGGCGGAAGGTGAGGACGCCGTGGCGCCTCTCAAGCCACTCCTCAAAGAGGGGTCTTATCGCCGCAATTGTGGCGTGCCCAGCGCTGGGTTACGACAATCGCACTCTCCATGACGCCATGAGATCCCGCCAGAGCTCTGTCCGCTGTGCCGCGATTTTTGCGGCATCGGAGTTAAGCCCCGGCGTTTCGCCTCCTCGCGTCACTCCCAGATATGCGCGAGGACCTTTGCTTCCAGATCCCATGGCGGTAATCCGGCAAGGAGGCTCGCCGCCTCGCAGGAGACCGTGCGGTATCCTCGGGCCAGCCGGATGGCCATGACCCTCTGGGACACGTTCAACTGACGGGCTGGCCGCAACCTCAATGAACGCGCCCACACCGGTGCCCCGTAAAGGGCCATGGACCGCACGATCCCCGCATAGAGCCTCCGCCAGGAGGCGTTTGGATCCCCTTGATTGGGCAGAAGCCTCCCGGAACCACTCCGCCTCGTCGTTAATGTCGGCAGGCCTGTCCGGTGATGACACCCAGGCCTGCACGATCGAGGCTTCCAGGAGAAGCTCCCGGTCCATCTGCTTCAGCGCCCACCGCGGACCACTCGGGGCCTGTCGGACCGGCGCGCTCGAGGTCTGGGCGGAGATGTCAAACCGGATGTACCGGTGATCGGAGTAGGTCTCCACCCCTCCATGACGTACCAGTCAATGACACGCGGCGACAGAGCGGGGCTGGCGAACGAAATGACCACCACCGATTCACCCCGCATCCGCACACACGTGGGGACAGAACCCCGGTTTAGGACGACCAGGCCTGTCTCCAGAGCCCAGTCCTCTACAATCCTGCCCCGTGTGTCCATATACCGGGAACCCCAAGCCAGATTCTTGGCATTGAAGTCCCCGAATACTAGCACGGGGAGGGAACCAAACCCGACGACAACGACTCTTAACTCCGCAAGAGAATTGTGGAACTCGGCAAGAGTTCGGCTCGGGGAGAAGTAAACACCCACCACGACAATCTCCCCGAACCGTGCTGCAACGCAACCCACCCCGTCCTCTCTTGACCGACTCGAGGGACGGAGTACCGGCAGCAGCCGACGAAATGAGGGTCACTGAGCCGCTCAGGTCCTCCACCCAGTCATCCCTGGGCGGGACAAAGTACGGCTCAGCGATCACGGCGATGTTAATCGACCACTGCGCCATGCTCTGGAGCAACAGATCCTGAGCGGCGGCGCAGTGATTGATGTTCGCCTGGAGGAGGCGTAATGGGGCCATTATTGGCATTCCATGTCAACCCCCTCCTCTCTCCGAGCCCCCTGTGAGGGCCCTGCCGCGGCGGCAATGGCGGCGGCGACAGCGACGGTGGACGTGGCAGTGGTCATGGTGAAAGTGGCGGGGGCTGCGGCGGTGACGGCGGTGGTGGCGGAGCGCTTGCCCTTGCCTCTGGCCTCGGCGGTTGGAGCTCAGGCCCTGCTCCCAGCCCGGTGATCAGCCGGCTTGCCAGCCGCCGCACATACGACACAGTACGGCGTGGCGTTACACGAGCCGGCCTTGTGACCGGGCTGACCACAGCGAAAGCAGAGGTTGCTGCGGTCTATCTCCGAGGTGCACTTGACTCCCACGTGGTGGCCCACCTGGCAACGGAAGCACCTCAGCAGGTTTCAGCAGTTTGACCTGCGCCGAAACCCAGCCCACCAAAAGCCTTTGGCCCTCCCCGGCTATCTTTTTGGCCGCCGTCACGGGGCAGCTCACCCTAATGGCTTGCATCCCCGTGTGATCAGCATGGATGGTGCCTGACTTGATCTGCTTGACAGAGCACCCTCCAGCCTTAGCGACGGTGGCCACCACTTTTGCCTCCGTCACGGAGTCGTCCAGGCCCTGGATGCGCAAGTCAGCGCACTTGGTGGGCCTGGAGACTCGGGCCTCGTCCGCATTTAGGGCCGCCCTTATTAAAGTAAACGCAGTGGAATTTGGTTTTTACTAAATTTATAATGCGTGCGATACCAAAAGTACATAACAGTCAAGTGTCGCCTAGCAACCCAACATATTCAAAAATAACCCTGGAAGTGCTTTCCTAACATTCCCTCTTCTTTTTCAAACCAAAGTCTTCGCAAAGCTTTACCAGTCTTGGTTTGAATAATGGCTTTGTAAATATATCAGCCAATTGTTCTTGCGTAGGCACTTGCACAATTTGGATATCTCCTTCAGACACACATTGCCTTACATAGAAATGTCTTAGCTTGATGTGCTTTGTCTTGCGATGATATTCGTAAGGCGGATTATGAGCTAGTTTTATTGCAGACTCATTATCATATTAATTTCATAACATACAACTGTAAGAACATCAAGCGGTCTATTGAAGGCATAAAACAGCTTTGTAGTTTTGCGGACATAATCGCGCTGCAAGAGACGTGGCTACAGCCTGATGAACTAGCGTACCTGTCCAGCGTGCACGAGGATTTCGGAAGCACGGGAACGTCTGCTATGGACACGGCTGCCAGCATCATCAGAGGTCGGCCCTTCGGTGGAGTTGCTCTATTGTGGCGTAAGGCGGTGTTCCCGTGTGTTTCAGTGATTGCGTGTGCTAATCCGCGTATTGCGGCGATACGTCTGACGACGAATGATAGGCCATTGCTGGTCGTGAGTGTTTATATGCCAACTGATAGCGTGGAAAATGTATCGGAGTTCACAGATTGTCTAAGTTGTATCAGTGCCATTGTAAATGATAGTGATATCGAGTCTGTTTTTATGCTTGGCGACTACAACGCGCATCCAGGTGAGCGTTTTTACCGTGAACTAATAGATTTCTCGATGGAGCAGGATTGGACTTGTGTAGATACTAGCAGGTTGCAACCGTCGTCAGGAACGTTCACATTTGTTAGCGAAGCTCACGGGAGCAGGCGGTGGCTTGACCACTGCATTGTGACTGACTCGGCTGTGCATTGTGTAACAGATGTGTTCGTGAAATACGACGTTTATTGGTCTGACCATTTACCGCTAGTTATTACTTGTAATCTCGATGTTGTTAGGCAGAAAACGATTGGGAAAAATACTGTTTGCAATAAAATACAATGGGGAGAGAGGAATGCAGACCAATGTATTGCCTATGGAAATATGTGTAATTCACAATTAAAGCATATTGACTTATTAGTAGACTTACAAAATTGCTGTGGCAATTATTGTAGTGATCATTGTCATAAAGAGTTAATTAATAATCTATACAGTGATATTGTCAAAATTTTATGTTCGTGTGCTACTGCCACGTATGAAAGTAGTCGAGGTAAGCGGAAACCCCTGGCTGGTTGGAACAAGCATGTGAGCGAGGCTCACAGGAATGCCAGGATGGAGTTCAATATATGGTGTTGGTACGGTCAACCGCCCACTGGTCCCATTTTTGACACCATGATGATGGCACGGAAGATCTTCAAGGGAAAGCTTAAGTGGTGCCAAAAACACCAGGAACAAATTAGAATGGATTTATTAGCAAAACACCATGCTAAATCCAATTTTAAGGGATTTTGGAAAGCTAATAATAGATTGAATCTTAAGCCTGGCGTTCCTGTGAGCGTCGATGGGGTCTCCTGTCCTAGGGACATAGCTGAGGTGTTTAAAAACCAATTCGCAATTAAGTCGACACTGGGGCCGTCGTGCAGGGTGTTCAATGCTGGTCCTGAGTGTGCGGAGGTGTCCTCTGTAATTAGTGCAAGGGAAATCAGGCACATTTTGAAGAAGATGACAAGAGGCAAATCCCCTGGGCATGACGGACTCAGCATTGAGCACCTGCAGCATGCTGGTTTCCACTTGCCTCGGGTGCTGGCACTTTTATTTAATCTGTGTCTGTGTCATTCACATCTTCCGTCTGATCTAGTGCGAACTTTGGTGGTGCCGGTAGTTAAAAACAAGACAGGAGACGTATCGGACAAGTTAAACTACAGGCCTATTTCACTCGCCACCGTCATAGCCAAGGTCCTTGACAGTGTGCTTAACTCACATCTAAATAAGCATGTGCGGCTCTGTGATGCTCAGTTTGGATTTCGGCCTGGGCTGTCAACGGAGACTGCTATTGTTAGTTTGAAGCACGCTGTCAGGTATTACACGGATAGAAATACACCTATTTATGCGGTTTTCCTTGACTTGTCCAGGGCCTTTGACCTTGTCCCATACGATCTTCTCTGGCAAAAGCTAGAAGAGACAGCGCTACCGCCAGAGTTCGTATTACTCCTCAAGCACTGGTATCTGAACCAAGAGACTCAGGTGCGGTGGGCGGGAGAACTGTCGGAGTCATGCCGGCCGGAGTGCGGGGTGAGGCAGGGAGGCCTGTCTTCGCCTCTGCTCTTCGGCCTGTATATTAATGCTCTGATTGAGCAACTCAGCGGCATACGTGTCGGCTGCTACGTGGATGGAGTTTGTTTTAACAACATTAGCTACGCTGACGACATGGTGCTGCTGGCTCCCTCGATCGGTGCTCTTCGAAAGCTCCTCAATGTGTGTGAGTCATACGCTGCAACACATGGGTTAATTTATAATAGCAGTAAAACAGAATTCATGGTCTTCAGGTCTGGCACCAGGTGTCCCACTACTGTCCCTCCTCTATTAATGAAAGGTCACCCGATTAACAGGGTATATAAATTTAAATATCTGGGCCATCTGGTTACTGATGACCTGAAGGATGATATGGATCTAGAGAGGGAGCGCAGAGCATTGTCAGTTAGGGCGAATATGCTGGCCCGCAGATTTTCTCGATGTACAGACGCAATTAAAATAACCCTTTTTAAGGCATACTGCACAGCACTGTACTCGGGAGCCCTGTGGTTCACATATACCCAAAAAGCTTACAATGCTCTGCGTATCCACTACAATAACGCATTCAGGGTATTGTTGCGATTGCCGCGCTTCTGTAGTGCCTCGGCAATGTTTGCAGACGCACGCACTGACAGCTTTGATGCACTGTGGCGTAAGAAATCTGCCTCGCTACTCGGCAGGCTGCGTGGCAGTCGCAACACTATCCTGCAATCAATAGCCGCCCGGGCAGACAGCCCGCTAGTGTGGGCGCTTACAAACCGGACCCATTCTGTTTTGGTTATTAAGTACTAACATAGGCTAAGCTTTTTTTTTTTTTTTTGTTACTAACACTATAGACCATTGTAGTCTGCAAAAATAATAAATAATAATAATAATAACCCCACCGCCGTATCTCTACGTTGACGTCGTGGTGGGGCTTGCGCGCTCCGAACTCTGGGTCTGTGCCGGTAAAGTTTACTTTGCCGAAACAGGTCTAGGGTGAGGAGCCAGACCAAGAGAGATACAAAAACCCGCAGGGCAGCATGTGGCGAGCTGTTGGGCAGTAGCGACCCCCACGGACCCTATCTTCCGGGAGAAGTCTTGTTCCTCACCTCTGGCTTGCCTTTATTGGCCGGCTAGAGTGAACACTGACGAGGAATAGAGCTCCCACCTCATTCTTGCCTTTATTGGCTGGCTTGAGTGGAGATTCGCAAGAGCAAACATGCTCGGAGGAAGGAAGTATTCCAGTAAGATGCTGGTAGGGATCTTGACCGTACTTCCGGGATTGTCCTGATAGCCGTGGAATACCTCTCCACTCCTCATAAGCACCACAGGACATGTTGCCCCCTTGTCGCTACGACACTATGTGGTAGCGACCGTTTTCGGGGGCCCATTATTGAGTGTGCAAGTCACCCCCTGCCACTTTATCCGTGTGCATATAAAACATAGATCAGGCAGGGGCCATAGTCCTTCCATAGTTCCAGGTGACCAGTCCACTTTAGCAACCCAAACCCATAGTCCGATATCTTTGTTTCCATATCTTACAATAGTCCTACACCAACCGGGGGTTGTCCTTGGCTGCACTTGCATAGTGCGAACAGGGATAATCGTCGGTTGGTACCTCATTTCATTAAAAACGTCTAAGGGGCCTCTGCGAGTTGGCTTCGGCCCCTCGTAAGCCTTCCAAAGGTCCGGGACCCCTGGGTCCTGAGAAATGTGAAAGACGTATAAATAATAATAATAATTCGTTGGTGAAGAGGATGATGACGGGGTTATATCCGTGAGTTCCCAATGCAATGCACGATTGAGGAGCGCTCGATGCTTTTCGGGAGTACCGTTCTATTCCGCCTGGACTTAGACCACAATTACCTCGTATGCCCATGCACAAGAAAAACAAGGCGCTGGTGTGTACTCTAGACTCGCTTCTGTCAAACTGTTTTGACGGCAGCAAAGATCTCGCCGATACCCACTCGATCTTGTACTGTGCAGCTGTGGCAGCATGTCGTGTAGCTCAAGTTAAATTTGCCAACAGTGACAGAGCTCCACGACCAAAACCAGCTGTACCAGCTTGGCAGTGCAGGATTGAGCGTCGTATCGGTGAGGCTAGAGTACTCATCGGCAAGCTAATCTGCTTCAGGGAGGGGAACACTCGCCCTAGAGTGATGCGCTTTGTGAAGCGGGCGTTCTCGGGAACTGAAATTAGCTCTCGAGATTATTTGACCCGCGTCACAGAGCGTATCGACTTCCTGAAGCAGAAGATCTGTACATGGGCAAATCGCATTCGACGGTACAGGCGGAGAGTGGAGCGGTACACTCAAAATCGCACATTCCAGAGCGATGAAAGGTGGGTTTACAGGGCTTGGGAGCGACCGGACAAAAGTGTGATTGACACGCGCCTACCGGATGATGACGCAATGTGCTCGTCCTGGCGAAGCATATGATCGGCGCCTGTCAATCACACCGAAGGAGACTGGACTAGGAAGATCGAACGAGCGTGCGAACAAATACCGGAAATGGGGGCACTCACCATCAGCCCCCAAGATGTAGCTCGTGCAGTCCGTCCGTTACCTAACTGGAAATCACCAGGGCCGGACGGGCTGCACAATTTCTGGATAAAATGGTTCCAAAGATCGCACGCCCGTTTGGTCCCAGTTCCAGTCAGCTTTAGAGTCAGGGTCGCTGCCCCAGTTCCTAACGACAGGAATAACCCACCTGCTCCATAAATCAGGTACCTAGTACTGCGGAACCCAAAAATTATAGACCGATCACTTGTCTACCGACGGTCTATAAAGTTTTTACATCCATTTTGAGAGCTAAAATTAACAAACATATAGACACCAACTCCATCATGTCTGCCTCTCAAAATGGATGTAGGAACGGGTCCCGCGGTACTAAGGAGCTACTCCTCATCGATATGGCCATTAGCCAGCAGGTTCGTCGTTCCCGAAGGGATCTGTCGACATGTTGGATAGATTATAAGAAGGCCTACGACTCGGTGCCACATACATGGCTCATGAAGGTGCTGGAGTTGTATAAAGTAGATGCAACTCTACGCACCTTCCTGATGTCATGTATGGGGCAATGGAGGACGGTGCTTCGCTATCCAGGGTGTCGACATATCCTGAGGAATAGCGAACCGATAAGGATCGAGCGAGGTATATTCCAGGGTGACAGTTTGAGTCCACTTTGGTTCTGCCTAGCCTTGAATCCTCTAAGCACACTGCTGGAGGATTCAGGGCTGGGTTATCGATTGAGGAGAGGTGGTCAGGTTATATCTCACCTCCTTTACATGGACGACTTAAAACTCTTTGCCCCCAACAATTTGCAACTGCTGGAGCTACTGAAGGTAACCGAAACTTTCAGTAGTGCCATCAGGATGGAATTTGGTGTAGACAAATGTGCGGTCATGCATGTAAAACGAGGGGAGATTGTGGGATCCGTGGGAACCCACCTCTCGGATTCCATACACCTAAGATCCCTCTCCTCAATCGAAACCTACAAGTATTTGGGTATGTCGGAAGCTTTAGGTATCAACGCTGCTGACATGAAGCAATCGCTGAAGGAGCGCTTCTTTAGCCGCCTGAATAAAGTATTAAATAGTCTTTTATCAGGCGGAAACAAGGTGCGCGCCTTCAACGATTGGGTCGTGCCAGTTTTGATGTACTCTTTCGGCATACTTAAATGGACTCAGACGGAACTTGACGCCCTGGATAGGAGGGTCCGCACACTGCTGACCGCAAATCGGATGCATCACTCACGTTCATCGGTGATGAGACTGAATATCCCACGGAAGTGCGGAAGTCGAGGTTTCTTAAATGCTAAGACCCTGCACAACCGTGAGGTATGCAGTCTCAGGGAATACTTCCTAGAAACCGACGTGGGGATGCACCGAGATGTAGTCTCAGTGGACAAGGGCCTCACCCCGCTATCCTTGGCTAACGAGAACTGGCGCAAACCTATAGTATTAGATACTAATGACCGCAGGGAGGTATGGCAGAGCAAAGAGCTTCACGGGCACTTTTACCGGGCCTTACATGGGCCCGATGTAGACCTGTTAGCGTCCGTATCCTGGTTGCGATTCGGTGACCTCTTTGGGGAAACCGAAGGTTTTGTCTTTGCAATTATGGACGAAGTTATGATGACGAACAACTACCGGAAATATATTGTGAAGGACGGTACGGTTGACATCTGTCGGGCATGCCACTGTCCCGGAGAATCAATCCGACATATTGTTTCCGGTTGTTCTCGTCTTGCTAATGGCGAGTACTTGCACAGACACAATCTAGTGGCTAGGATTATTCACCAGCAACTTGCCTTGCAGTACAACCTTGTGGAGTCCGAAGTACCATACTACATGTATGTGCCCGACCCAGTTCTCGAGAATGGTCATGCCACATTGTACTGGGATCGATCTATCATCACTGACAGGACTATTGTTGCCAATAAGCCCGACATAGTGGTGATAGATCGATTAGAGCGTCGCACAATGATTATTGATATAGCGGTCCCGCATGACGAGAACCTCGTGAAAACTGAAAAAGATAAACAGATTAAGTATCTTGACCTGGCTCACGAGGTTGTCGACTTGTGGGATGTGGATACAGCAATCATTGTGCCGATAGTCGTGACGGCCAATGGCATAATAGCCAAGAGCCTCGACCAACACCTGAGGAGGCTCTCGTTAGGCAGCTGGATCAAGGGCTTGATCCAGAAAGCGGTACTCCTGGACACGGCCCGTATTCTTAGGAGGTTCCTCTCTCAGGAGCCCTGACCACCGGTGGCTTGGTCCCTGTTTCCGACACCGGTGGGCTACTATTTTTTATATTTTTAAATGTTTTTTTTTAAATCATTTTATAAGAATATTTAAAAATGTAAATTATATGTTTGTAAATGAAATAAAGGAAATAATAATTCCATAGTTCCAGGTAACCAGTCCACTTTAGCCACCCAAACCCATAGTCAAAATATCTTTGTTTCCATATCCTGCAATAGTCCCGCACCAACCGGGGGTTGCCTTGGGTGCCCTTGCGTAGTGCGAACAGGGATAGTCGTCGGTTGGTGCCTCAATACTTAAAAATGTCTAAGGGGCCTCTGCGAGTTGGCTTTGGCCCCTCGTACGCCTTCCAAAGGTCCGGGACCCCAGGGTCCCGAGATATGTTAAAGACAAGAAAAATTATTATAATAATAATTATCAATGAGCAGTACTGGCGTTTCTAATTTTTCACTTAAATTTTTAAACAATCTCGTTAGCCAAATCATTTCACGGCACGCCTCACTGGCAGCTACTATTTCTGCTTCTGTGGACGACAGCGCAACTGAGGTTTGCTTCACACTTCTCCAAGAGATTGCTGATCCAGCGAACATGCATATCAACCCGCTAGTAGAACCACCACTCAAGTTGTCGCCTCCATGATCTGCATCACTGTAACACATGAGTCGTTTCTCATTCTTTTTAAACTCTAGACCAGTCTCGATTGTTCCTTTGAGGTAACGAAAGATTCTCTTCACTTGTAATACATTCGTATTAGTGGGTTTATCTAAGGATCTGGATACGACTCCGACTGCATAGGCAATATCAGGCCTTGTACCTACCATGAGATAAGCCAACGCTCCCACAGCTTGTCTATAGGGAAATTTTGTGTCACAGATCTCTTCCGCCAACTTTTTTACAGGAATATTTTTAACTATTGGTGTTCCAACGGCTTTACAGTCACTCATTCCATACTTATCCAAAACCTTTTTAGTATAGGCGGCTTGATGAACTCTTATAGTTCCATCAATGTGTCGCTCTAACTCTAGTCCAAGAAAGTACGATAGCGGCTTGGTCGTTATTTTGAAACGTCCTTTGAGTTCCTTTTCAATAAAGTTATCAGCTTCTACGTCATCAGACGAAGCCAATAATCCATCATCAACGTACAAAGCAAGCAAAATCTTTGTTTTTCCACGTTGTCTCACGTATAAACATGGATCTGCTTCGCTCTGTGTAAATCCAGATTCAATAAAAAAGTCGTGAATACACTCGTTCCAACATTTAGGTGCCTGTTTAAGTCCATAAAGACTTCTTATCAGCTTGCACACCTTGCCAGATCCGTCATTATATCCCTCAGGTTGTCGCATGTATATCTCTTCCTTCACCTTGCTATATAGGAAAGCTGTTGAGACGTCAAATTGTTTTAACGATAAACCTTCATTTGCGGCTATACTTAATAATACTCGGATTGTGCTTAGTTTCGCAAGAGGCCTAAATGTCTCGTGGTAGTCTATTCCCTTTTTCTATGAATAGCCAACTGCAACTAGTCTCGCTTTATACTTGTCAATCGAGCCATCAGGTTTCTTCTTTACCTTGAATACCCATTTGCAGTTAAGCGCTTTTCTATTATTTGGTAACTGTGTCAGTTTCCATGTCTCATTCTCTTTCAGAGAATTTATCTCATTATTCATAGCCTCAACCCACTTGTCTTTTTCAGTACTTTGCATGGCTTCTCGATATGAAGATGGTTCTGGAACAGCAATGACTTGATGGATGAATTGTTCAAAATTAAATCTTTCTGGAGGTCTAATTTTACTCCGATCACGAAGTACACGACTGTTACCTTCAACAACAGTTTGAGTGTCTTCTTCTTGTTGTTCTTCTTCATTACTATCACCTGTTTCAAACCAAGTATCTTCTTCTTGTCGTTCTATTGCATTACTATCACCAGTTTCATTACAATTTTTTGAATGCAAGTGATCACGTTGATTAAGTACTTCTAAGTGTGGTTGATCGTCTATGGAAGAAGTAGGTAGCTCATAGGTATTCTTTTTGATTTCAGGTTCCTCATTAACAGGTATGTCTCGGTCTAACAGAGGTACTTCTTCAAAAGTTACATCTCTGGAACGCAACAATTTAAAGTTCCTTGTATCATAAACTCGATACCCATGATCACCGTCATATCCTATAAGAATTCCTTTCTGTGCTTTTATAACTAACTTCTTTCTATTTTGTTTTGGGACATGCACGTAACACACACAACCAATGATTCTGAGATGATTTATTTTAGGTTTCTTATTGTACCATAACTCATACGGTGACTTTTCAACATTTGGACTGGGTCCCGTACGATTTAAAATGTACACTGAAGCTTGCACTACTTCAGCCCATAAACCTTTAGGTATCTCATCATGAGCATGTATAAGTGCTCTTGCCATCTCAACAATTGTGCGATTATCTCTTTCGGCACAACCGTTTTGTTCAGGAGTGTAGGGCATTGTCAGCCTTTGTTTAATCCCATGTTGTCTTAGTGTACTTCGTACTTGTTAGCTCTTGAACTCTTGAATGACGTGTCCTGATGTCTTAGCTTCTGCTAGAAAATCCTTCAAGCGTGCTTGAACTTCAGACTTTTGTCATAAGAAGTATACGTAACGAAAACGGGTGAAATCATCCTTGAATAGAACAAAGTATCTATACTTTGAGATCGAATAAACAAACGGTCCACACACATCAGTGTGTATTAGCTCTCCAAGTCTTGTAGTTTTTTCTCTGATCCCAAACGTCCTTCTGTGGGCTTTTCCATAAACGCAACCTTCGCAAACTTCTTTGTTATTTTCAGATTTGAATTGCATACCAAATTCTCTTTGCATAACTTGTTTAACATGTCTTTTGTTCTGGTGTCCCAAACGTTCATGGTACAATTGAAGTTGGTTAGTAGCTGTTAGTTGGTTAATCTCAACTTTAGGTGTAATGACTTGTATTTTAAGTTTGTACAAACCTCCATACTTGTCACGAGTACCGACTAACTTTGTCTTACCGTCAACCTTAAATAAACATGATCGAGTATTTGACTCAAAGGAGCTATTTTCACAAAGATCTTGTGCAGCTAGCACTGAGAACAAATTTCTTTGTATGCAGGGAACATACCAAACATTTGTGAGCGTAATTGTTTCGTTTTGGCCATTAATGTCAGCTTTTACTTGTATTGAGCCTTTTCCGATAGCTTCAATATTTTCACCATTTGCTGTCATTACTCTGTGAGATTCGCTAAAGTACTCGAAAGATACATACTGATCTCCTCTATTGGTTACGTACCATGAGTCTTTATCAATACTCTCACCAAGAGATAAAGCTAAACTTGTCAATGTAGCAGCATTTGATTTGGATTCCTTTTGAGGTTTTTGGGGTCTCCCATCCGTAATCCATTTCTTGCATTGCTTTACTCGATGTCCGCTTGCTCCGCAGTAGTTGCACTTGAACTTCTTTTTGTAATCTTGCTTTCTGTTATTTACTATGAGTACGTCCGTGCTGGATTCACCTTCAGCTTCAGATTTATTTTTATCTTTCAAAGCTCTCTCGTGAGCGCACAACTGGGCGGTCAAGTTCTCGATTGTACGATCTTTCAATGTAATCAGTAGCCAACTTGATTTAAAACTGAAATACTCTTCTGGCAGGGAATCTAATATCTTGCATATCAAAAGAATTTCGAGTAGTTGATTACAAACTGTTAACAAAGCTTGATTCAGATCATACCAAATATTCTTTATCGCAGACATATGCGAACCCATATCATGAGTGGGGTATTTCTTGTAGTTAAAAAGTTGCATACACAGATCGTAGGTTCGGTCCTGTGATCCTCGTTCGTAAAGACGGTTTAATTCGTCCCACATATCACTCGCAGTTGTAAAACGCATTACTTTGTTCAGCATTTCGTCGGTCATATTAGTAGTCAGTAATAATAGTGCTGTGCTTTCTATTTTATTATAGCTGTCACACTCTACCTTGTACTTTGTAAGAGCTTCCGCTGTGGCTCCTTCACCCGGGTGTGCAGGCTTTACTAGAGTACCCTGCACCGCTTCTAAGGTGCCTGTGTTACTCCGCAGCAGCAACATCACTTTATATTTCCAGGTCGGCCAGTTGCTTCCATCGAATAGTCCTATTTCGAGTTTCATTTTTGAAGACATAATGAGGTACTCTTTCGAACTTTTATTCTTTAGGAAACAAATATAAAACTTTTAAGCTATCTTTTTTGCACGCACTGCTACCATATTAAAGTAAACGCAGTGGAATTTGGTTTTTACTAAATATATAATGCGTGCGATATCAAAAGTACATAACAGTCAAGTGTCGCCTAGCAACCCAACATATTCAAAAATAACCCTGGAAGTGCTTTCCTAACAGCCCTGAGCTTTTCGGCCAGAGCGTCAGCGGCCGGGCCACTGGCCGCACCAGGGACCTCCAACATCCGGGCCCCGGTTGCCGCTGATTTTCACCTTTATGCCCTTTTTGGCGCCGATCTCCTCTAGGTCCATCACCTTGTCCACCGTCGCGAACACGTGCTATTAGGACACGTCCCTTTTCTCCGCTTCCGGCTGCAGTTTGACCACCACAGCTGCGGACTTTGGGGCACGGAGCCTAGCCGCGACGCTTCTCTCCTTATGCCGCTGCCGCCTCGCCTTCCTTGCTGCCTTACCGGCCTTTTGCTTTTCCCCGGCTACTTGCCATCCGGCGTCGGCCGGAGGAGAAGATTTAGGAGGCGGAGGTGGCCATTTCGCCGCCGCCTGGGCCGGAGCCCTCGCCGTCAGGGCCGGGGCCTTCGCCACCTGCGCAGCCGCTCCGCCCTTGGCTTGCTCCTGCCTGCCTTGGCCTGGCTTGGCCGCGGCAGATGCGGCGGCGGCATACGACGCCGCTTTCCGCTGGTCTAAGGCCGGCTAGCTCGCCGCTACCGGGGGACGCAGGGCGATAGCCTCTAGGGCGGAGAACTTGCTCCACAGGATAGCCATCTCCTGCCGCACCAGGGCCAGAACCCGGTCCTCCGCAGGCACGGGCACGGGCCCCTGCCCATGCCGCTCCCCTCCCTGCGGCGCCTCCCGGGGGCCGGCTGCTCGCAGCCCAACCAGGTCTGCTCGGAGCGAAGCGCCATGGCGGCAGTCAACTTTGCGACCTCCACCCGCATCTCGGACATACCGTCCGACGGAGGCCCAAAGTGCAGCTCCTTCGCTGCCGCCAAAATAGAGGCCGTGGCCGCGGGTATTGCCTTGTCCTTAGAGGATTGAATCCTCTTCAAGGCCACAGCCTTGATCGCGGCTTCCACGACCTCCGCAAACCTGGCTTCCTGCTATGGATTGGCGCCGCCAGCGACGTCAGTCTCATCCCCTGAGGCCTCTGAGGGGACTGCCACGCTGCTGGTCCCTCCAGGGTGGCGCCCCTCCGTGGCGAGCCTCTCAGCTCGCTGGGCCAGTTGGTCTGGGCCAGCCTGGCTCGACTCACCACCCTCCTTGGTGGTGAGCCCTCTACCCACACCTTTAATTTTTGGCCGGGCCCTACCCCGCCGACTGGTGTGCATTTTCCGCCTGTCTTCGGCGGAGGACCACTCACCATCTCCTGATTTGGGGCGCTTCCGGAAGAATTTCCTAATTATTCCGTCAGCCCCCACCACTTCACGCTCCGAGCTCCGACTTGAGCCCTCCGCGCCTGATGCAGCGTCGGACTCCGACATCGTATCACTCCCCTCCTTTTGTGTTGTTTTGTTTTTGTTAGATTTTTTCATATTTGTTCCCACGAGTAAAAACTTTTTAATATTCTCAAAATTGTGTGGTTCGCACTAGTGACTAATTAAGCTACCCATTAGTCAAGCTAACAACCTCCCTCACGGTGCGCCGCCGCTTGGAGGTTAGGGTATCAGCAAGCCTCTCAAGGTTCTGCGCTATTAAATGGTTCGCCATACCAGCTGCAGCACGTTGCATCACCCGAAATAAAATTCTCCGAACCTCATCTAGCGAAGCCAGAGAGCGACCTAAAAAACGTAATATATATTATAATTTATAACATACTCGTTTTCAATAGTCATCATAAGTCTTAGCCGCAATATGAATAACTGTAGGGTTAGAAAATTCTACTCACTGCGGTATCTAGATTGCCGTGTTCTACGAGGCAGAAGCACTGTTGTATAGCGTCGGCCGGGGTAGGGCTTGGTGTTGACGCACGAGTGTGGCCAGAAGTTGGGACTCCAGTGATCTCAATAAGGGGGGCTCAACACCGACAGAGCAGGGCTTATCTGCGGTATTTTTAACAGTTATAAGTTTAATAAAATCAAATAACATTGTAACTATAGAAATAAAAAAATTTGATTAATAAAAACAGTAAAGAAAACTTAACCGGTAAAATTATGGTTTTATTTTTTCATGCGGCAATATTTACACCAAATATGATTCAGATATGAATTGAATTGAGATATGATTCAGCTATTTATGTGTCACCATTTTACGAAAATTAGAAGAATTGCTAATGAATTGCTGGGAATTCAGGAAATGAATCGCTTTTAGCAATATTGCTAAAGTGACCGTTTAGGCCCCCAGTTCGTGATGCAATCACGCGACGTAACTTTTTATATTTGGTTTCAGCATTGGAAAACATAGTCGTTTATTAATAAGATCAGGCGAGTTGTGTGTTCGAGCACACGTCGGTGCACGCGCGTCACCCGGCGCCGCTGATTGCTAATGCGAAGTGTCAACGGCTTGCCGCCTCGTCTGAATATGTCAACAGAGCACACGCGAGGCGCTACATTATATTATTACTGCCACCGCGCCGATACATTCACATTCAGTCATATTTGAGCAAAAATACAGTGCTCATACATGCATACTCATACGGGTACCCTACATAAATACGAAAAACTTTATTCCGTCAGTCACAAATACGAATTTCAAAGTACCGATTTTCATAATTCCGAATGGTTCAAAATTCATCCTATTTTTATAATTCCAAAATTTCAATATTCCTAACGATTCTCAAAATACCGAGTTTTAATAGATCCAATAACAACAAGTAGTTCTGCGATCAGTAGACCTCGCGAGCACAAACTTTTTGCAACAATTATTATTCCACTAAAGTTATTTAAAACGGGATACCATGTTTTTTAATTAAAATAGGATATTTTGTTAAAAAAAAAACATGATAAATATCCCATTTTAAAGAACTTACATAACATAACATCACGCCTTGTTTCCCCGAAGGGTTGGGCAGAGGTGTCCCTGTAGCAGGTACACACCCACATTTCGCCAGTTATGTTTAAGTCCCATGTAATAGGGGGCGAGCCTATTGCCATCAACCGGGCACAAATCCAGACTCCGAGCTGCTACTGAGAAATTTCAGATAGAAAAACCCAATAACACTTTGCCCGACCCGGGAATCGAACCCAGGACCTCATGCTCAGCAGTAGCGCTTAGTAGTGAAAATAACCATGTTAGTTTAAAATCCTATAATAAATATACCTATCCAACTTAAAAAAAAACCCGACTGCAGCTGTAGGTTACAAAAAGCATGTGGTGGCAAGACGATAATAAAACAGAAATAAACTAACCCAAAACGGACTACTATCTGTTAAACACGAGACTTTACTTTTGAAGCTACTTTACACCTAACAAAACTCAGTCACACAAAATCTTCGATGGGACCTAACTATTTGGCAAGCGACAACGACAACGCGATCTAGCGGTGTACAGTAGCGCCATCTGGTGACCTTATTGTAAAACGTAATTCTGAACATAATTTTTAGAATTCTCTAGTTTTGTGATGAGAAGGTGGTCCCAGGAGGCCAATTCTCGCGTTTGCACTCGTACTTGTCGCATTCGTCAATGTCGCTCGTCTACCTATGTCGCTTTTAGAACGGTGGTATTATCCAGATACTTGTATTCTCACTACTTGAAAGTCGTTCGTACACCATCACGAGTCAAAGGACAAAAATGTTGCCATTTACGTCGCGCGAAACAATCCATTCCACATAAAGATGCTACTTTTTAAACGCAACCAAACCATTTTTAATAGGTACACTCTTCATGTACCTATTAAAAATTACTGTTAAGCGTATTAAAGGTTTCGAGCAACATTTTTTATATGTATTTCATAAACATGTAGGTATCAATAGTATCGTCATTATTGATCGTAACTCCATTTATATTTTATTATTATTAACATTGAAATAAGTTCTCCTTGGTACATATTTGCTACAGCGGAATGCATAGCTGATACCGGTTAATTGTCAATGTCAACGATTTATTTGTCACGTCAAATTAAAGTCAATTTTATTGTTTGTTTACTTTGGCTATCTACATAAATTAAGTAATTATACAAAAACAGAATGACTAAAATAACAATGCAATAAGCGAAAAATGATGAACTGATGACTACCACAATAACATCAAGGGTTATCAAGATCGAGAAAAAGAAGTGTGGTTTTCGTAAAGAGTGTGGTACTGGGTACTGCACCAACGCAGCTGTACTTACAAACATCTATCGAAATTCATGAAGACTTTGGGCGAGAGGTGAAATGGTGATTCATAAGCTCGCGGACATCGCGCAATACATGACGCTGACTATTCGTGTAAACTTGTGAATATTATGTATAATGTATTGTTTACGTACCTATAGTTTTTGTTTGTTATATAAGATTTACATTGAACAAAATAAAAACCTTTGAAATCTTTGGTTTTTTTAATGCTTTTGAAACACTGCATCATGTTGGTGGTACAATAATAATAGGCGAGTAGGTATATCATTTATTTCTAGTGATAAAAGAACATTTACATTAATACCTTAACATATATTATCACACCACACACTATTAGGTCTGGTCACGCTTCTCTGTAACATCTAAATACAACTCCAGCCGGCCAAAATTCTGGCCTGAGGCCTTTTGCAGCGCGGGAACCTGGAGGATGTCGAAATTAAAATTTATAGTCTTGCTTGACTGCAACGCTCTTCCTTTGGCACTGATTAGACTCCTTTTCTCTCGATGTCTGTGGGACCAACCCGGGAAATATGCACGAGGATGGTGAGTGAGTGAGAATAATTAACTTTTTTGAACGGGCAAAAACATTGGGTGTAAGGACAACAGACTCTCAAATTGTGTTGTCGTTGATCGGACTCCAAAATAATCCGCACGTAACTTCCGCCGAATCTTCGGATTTTGTGTTTAGGGACTACTCCCGAAGTGCGTTGCCAAGTGTGTTGGTAGTATAAAATATTTTCTTACAAATTTTTCATAATTTTTTTCAGACTGTGATTTGACGGCGATGACTCTCTATATAGTTACTTTACTCTTTGGCGATGACCTATTTCTTTTTCTATCAAAAAAACATGACATTGATCACTACGTCAAATTCAAATTTAAAAACCGGCGAAGTTCGTGGGCCAGCACCATTAAAGGTTCCGTAGTTGAGATCAATTTATCCCAAGAACAAACTTTAACATTGTAGTTGAAAAACATGTTCTCCCATACATTCCAACTGCAAATGTAAGTTGGCATATTATTACTCGTTAACTTGTAAAGCATACTTAATTGTGATAGTTTTCCTTTTAACTTCGTTATATATTATAGGTAGGTATACTACTGCCGTGATATTTTTCACATATCCAAAAACAACCAATTCGCTGGCAGGGGGACAACACTTGCCTGCCGGGGTTGTGAAGAAATCCGAAAGGGAGATCGTGGCCCCGGCAACATGGCAACTGAAGGAACACGGGTGGGTTTTAGTCAGTAAGAGATTGACACGCCCTCCCGCTCCGCCCAGAGTGGGAGAAGTTATTTGATAATTTCCCACCCAAAAATAAAGGGGGGACAACACGACTATGACAAAAATTAGCATTTTAAAGCTTAATATTTTGCAAAAGGATTGTTGAATCAAAAATAGTTTTCACACACCCACACGATACCCCATAACATAAGAAATCATCCCCACTTTACGCGTAGGAAGGAGAGATACCCTAAAAACATATTTATCATAATATTATTTTACCACTTTGTCGGCTGGCGTGTTTAATGTATTAAGGTACCCATGCCAAAATGTAGCTTTCTCGTACTAAGATTCTCTGAGCTCAGCCGCGGATAAACAGATAGACAGTCAGATGGACATGGTGAAACTATAATTGGTTCCTTGTTGAAAATTATGAGTAAAAATTTGCAGGCCAGCTAGAAAAATTTACTAATAGGTTTTAATCAATAGTGAGCAATTTACTGCATTTTGAGAAGCTATTCTGCTCATCATGCCAAAGATCCTCATCAAATCTTCACCAATTTTTTTTGAGACCAACATTTATAGTTATTACCTTTCAAATAAAAAAAGAACCATCGAAATCGGATCTCATAAAGCGGAGATATCCAGTAGCCCCCTTTTTTGCCCCATTTTGGAGGAAGTAGCCCTCCAATCAAAAATTTCCGACGACTAAAAATTACAAAAAAATTGTTAAACCTGTACACCAAATTTCGTCCAGATCGGTTGTAAAATACGACCTGTAGACGAGTACGTACAAACTGACACACGAAAGCAAATTTTGCCCTGTAGTGCTATTCTGTAACCATCTCACCGTGTTATCTTAGGTGAAGTGAGCGTGGAGTGAACTGTCAGTGTCATCCCACCTGATGCTAGGGATGACCAAGCATTACAATAACAATCATAATCGAGATTTTCATTTAAAAAAAATGCAAATTCTATTGATCATTTTATATTATTTCAAAGCTGTGGTATTTAAGTGTCTGAACATTACTATTTATGGTGGTTTTAAATAAAATAGCAAAACAGATATTCAGTCAGAAACTCAATTTTGTTTTATTCAATTTTTTTTCCTCTAAATACTAGTCCCCTTATTTTAGCCTGAGGCGCAAGCGCGTTACGCACGTACAATAAATACAATAAAACATACCCACCTACACGTTTAAGCTAGCTACTAAAGAAAATGAGCATCGACGCAGTTTGTTATTATGAACCCATTGAACTGATTAAATAAACGAAATCCAATAACCCAATCGCGATGTGTTTTGAAGAAGCGAATCGAGTCGAGTAAAGTCGAGCCGACTACGACTGTCCAACGTTGTTATTTACCCAAATCTATACAATAAGAAGAGAGATTTAGTGATCAAGTGCTAATAGTGTGTAATTTAACCCCACACAAACTATGTGGGAACCTACCTAAACGATGTAGTAATTCAGATAAAAAGACACAACATAACATCACGCCTGTAATCCCCGAAGGGTTAGGCAGAGGTGTACCTATTATATAGTACACCCACATTTCGCCAGTTATGTTTAAGTCCCATGTAATAGGGGGCGAGCCTATTGCCATCAACAGACTCCGGGCTGCTACTGAAAAATTCCAGATGGAAAAACTCAATAACACTGCCCGACCTGGGAATCGAACCCAGGACCTCATACTCAGCAGATAAAAAGACGTATGGATTATATACGCACCTACCTAATATTTTATTGTAGACAATACCTACCTACGGGTTGCCAATAATAAAATAATATTCATCAAATGATTACAAAATTCAACAGATGACATTCTTGCAGCGCGCGCACTTCACCACGCTGAAGCGGTAAGAATCTCGTGAAGTGAATAAGTTCACGCCGCGCTTGCGCGCTAGGCACTGTCCTCAGACCAAATAAAAAACCAAGACAAAGCACTGTCAACTGTGACGTGAGGCCGGTTTCGTAAACATGTGTGCACTTAGTGAGGTGTAGTTTGATTGTAGTTAAAATGGTTGTAAATGGGTACGTGTGAGCGTGACTTATCCCGTGTATGAACAGAGCGGAGGTGTAGTTTTGACATGCCTCACTGTAGGTATTGTTCGCAGCGCTGACTTGGTTTTATATTTGGTCTGAGTCACTGTCATGATCACATTGAGGTGTTTTTTGCTTACTAGGTACCTACTTATTTAACTGTGTCGCGTCAGGTACCTATGCGCACTAAATACCAACGTCCTTATTGGACGTTGGTATTTAGTGTTACCTACAAGTGTTTTATTGTAGATAGATAGGTACCTACCTCCTTAACTAAACGATGCCAATAATAATATTCATCTAATCTTCATTTTGTTATCATCATTACTAAGTTCAACCAACACGCGCACACCGGCTCACTCCACCTCGCCGTGGTGAAGTGCTGTTACCATGGCAACGAGAATCGAGTGGAGTGATCTTGCTCACTCCACCTCGCCGTGGTGAAGTGCTGTTACCATGGTAACGAGAATCGCGTGGAGTGATGTTATTCACGCCGCGCATGCGCGGTTCCATCAATATTACACTGTCTTTTTTTTAATTTTCCCGCGTTGGGTGCTATGTCCCTAAGCCTATTCGTATTCAGAGACAATAATTGTTAGTAGGTACCTAACTAATAATTTAAATGCTTTTAGCCATTTCAATGTCTGAATCATAACGTTTTTGTACACTTAAAAATACAGTTTATTGCCTACATTTTGTTTTCAATAATTAAACATTGTTTATTATCTGTGTATGTAACGCGTCACATATACTCAAAGAGCTTAAGCGCACTCAGAATATTATGAAAATGCAATACCAACGTACATTATGTAGGTAATACAGCTACTACGAAGCGTCTTCTCCAAGGTGCTCCAAGGTCTCCTCGTCGTCTGCGTATAGGTAGATACTTACATTGTTTGTTGAAAATATGAAAAAACCTATTGTCAGCTGATGACTTGAATGTAATTCGAAACCTAGCGTGATGAGATGCACTACTATACGATTGGTGTAGGTAGGTACCTATTAAAAAAGATGTGCGGATTATAAATACCTACCTAATATTTTACTTTACCTACTCAACGTTGCCAATAACAAAATATAATAATATTCATCAAATCTTAATCATCATCGTATTATTAAGTACTAAGATTTTATTATCATCATTACTAAGTTCAACCGACACGCGCACACCGGCTCACTCCACCTCGCCGTGGTGAAGTGCTGTTACTATGACAACGAGAATCGAGTGGAGTGATCTTGCTCACTCCACCTTGCCGTGGTGAAGTGCTGTTACCATGGTAACTAGAATCGCGTGGAGTGATGTTATTCACGCCGCGCATGCGCGGTTCCATCAATATCACAGTCTTTTTATTTAATTTTCCCGCGTTGGGTGCTATGTCCCTAAGCCTATTCGTATTCAGAGACAATACTTATTAGTAGGTAACTAATAATTTAAATGCTTTTAGCCATTTCAATGTCTGAATCATAACGTTTTTGTACACTTAAAAAGACAGTTTATTGCCTACATTTTGTTTTCAATAATTAAACATTGTTTATTATCTGTGTATGTAACGCGTCACTTAAGCGCACTCAGAACATTATGAAAATGCAATACCAACGTACATTATGTAGGTAATACAGCTACTACGAAGCGTCTTCTCCAAGGTGCTCCAAGGTCTCCTCGTCGTCTGCGCATAGGTAGATACTTACATTGTTTGTTGAAAATATGAAAGAACCTATTATCAGCTGATGACTTGAATGCAATGCGAAACCTAGCGTGATGAGATGCACTACTACCAAGTCAAAAGCCTTGCTCAGGTCAAGAAAAGAGGCGTAAACTGGAGTGTGGCGATCCGTGTAGTATAATGAAACTGAATTTTCTATTTTGTTTGGGACTGACTGAAATATATTTTTCAGGTAAATTCTTTGTAAATCTGTAATACATCTCAATATTTAATAAGTTCTGTGATGGTATTGAGAGGTTCATCATCTGCCTGACCTTTTCCCAAATATGTTGGGGTCAGCTTCCAGAGAATGGCTTTGAGAGGTTAAGATATTGAATTTGATAGATATCAAATATTTTCTTATCATGTCCACAGCCAATAACAGAATCAGAGGAATATAACTGTTTTGCCAGCATTTATTCCGGTACTAGCTTCTGCCCGCGACTTCGTTCGCGTGAAACTCGTTAGATACCACAATATACTACAATAACAGCCACATTTTTATAAAACTTAACATTTTATTGTAACATCTTGCATGCCATGTGTGTGTATACTCATGTTTTGGACAAATAAATTATCTTTATCTTTATCTTTATCTACTACGTTTGTAGTTTTATTCTCAGCAGCCAAAATATACAGAGAGCCAGGAATGGTGACTCGGGAGCAAGCGACATAACAGTTGTCCGCGTGAAAAGCAGCTTGTCCTGAGGTCGACACCCGCAGCCTTCAGCCTTCGGTGTCGGCCCCTGTGACTTGTTGATCGCAAAGCATACGCTCCCAGAGAACTGCACGCGCTTAAACTGGTAGTGGTGGGGAATTAGTGGTATACGCGCTATAAACATTGTCTCGCCATCGCCAAAACCTGTTAGAATTTCCGTCTCGATGACGTTTCTCTGCAAAGACATGACTTTGAGCCGGGTTCCGTTACACAGATATACAACCGGAAGTCTACTTGCCATTTGCGAATTGAGAAATTCTACGGGGTAATGTGTGGCATCATCTTCCTCCACATCAGTATTAATGGAGGTGTATATCACTTCACTCCCTTCAATTTGTAAGAGAACACTGTGGTTGATCACTGCAGCTTGGTCATTATTGGAGTTAAAATGGAAACACACCCAAGAATTCTCTTGGTACGGTATTTGACTGATGTCCCCATATACCAGACGAATTAGATCTTCTAAAGTGTGATCTACTCTACCAAGAGCCTCTGGTAGAGTGCCTTCACCAACTTTTAGAAGAACATCGGAGAATTCTTGAGCATTCGAATTCCCGCCAAGCCGAGCTCGCATAGTGATGGTCAAGCGCAGTCTATGAACTCTCGACCATAGAGTCGACCTTTTCAACGAAGTATTCACCTTGTTTGTCAGAACTGTGACACCACCCATTATATCTTGGTTTTTGCGGATGTCCTGCAGGGTTCTGTTTACAGCTTCCACTGCTGCATAATGCATTCATATCATACGATGAAGCGCAATCCCTATGCACAAATCCCTTGTTACTGTTGCGTGACACCCCACAAACAGGCGTTTCGTTGCTCTCTAAATCGATGGGAATCTTAAACATGGCGTAAGCTGTTTTGTCACCAGAAAGCAGTGTGGCAGCGATTCCAGAAGATCCACAAACACACAGATTTTAAAATCGCTAGGACAAATGTGCTGTCAAAATCTGTAAAAAACATTTTATCTATAGTCTTTAGCTCTAAAATGATCAGGGGGCCGACCACAATCTTTTACGAAACAATCTTATTTCAGGAGAGTTTTATTTCAAGCTTACAATAACATAACTCATATTCGTGCCACGACCTTCATCGTTTAAGAATGTTTTATTCCTGCTTAGTGCTGGGAAAGAACGAACTATTTGTAAGATTTGTCTATTGCCTGCTATAATAGAAAAGAAACAACGCTATGTGAACTGTATAGCGCTGTCCCTTTCACACGTTGGTCCGAATCGCTACTACGAAGTATTGGTCTTGAAGCAAAATATTATTTTCTTTTACTTTGCATTAGAATCTAATTTTTATGAGTAATTTCCATGAAATTGACACAAATATTAAAAGATTTGGCTTTGAAAAATAAGAAAAACAATTGAAAAAATTAAAAATAAGCTACGGCTAAGCTGTTACATGATACAAATCGGAACAGAACGAAATTTGAAACTCGGGCCGCATTCGGAGTTACGCCTTAATCGCTCACATCAATATTTTGCGTACCGATTTAGATATGCTTGCACAAGATGGTTGGATTACAGTATTTCTTTGAGTATACACAACAAATTTCTTCTTCTTTGATTAGGTGACGACTGTAGCCAGAAGCACAATTTCCAAAATGCCACGTTAGTTTAAAGATATGGTGCAACTCAAAACAAAACAGCACAACTGTCATTTTGACAGCGCTCACGGTGATATTAATTTAGGGCATGGTCAGCGTTATCGCAAGATGGCGCATGCTATGACGTCATGTATGACGATTCACAGCACGTTGTTATCGCGCTGACACTAATTCGGTATGGGTGTTAGCACGCTCTAATCGATTGCAGCGTAATTCTGAACACAGCCTCGATGTAGCGATATTTTTGTTTACAAGTGGATAACTACTACGAGGTTGAACTTATTTTAACATATTTGCTAAAGAATTTATGATCTAACTGGCTACAAAGTCGACATGGAATCAAGGGAAGGTTAAGGTTACTCAGTGAATAAGTTTTAAAACAAAGAAATGTGTAATGTTTTGACGAAGATAGTTCGAAACAATATATTGTGGTCAGACTCAGTGATTAGTGTTTTGTTATTAATTTTGCAGTCGGGTTTCCGGGCGGCAGCTAGAGGTACTCTGGGAATTTTTATATTTCTGTGTTATCCGCTTCCAAAAACTCAAATGTTTCGTATGCATTCGCCATCAAACAAGAAATTAATTACACATGTACTAAAATCTATAGATACACAATTCATTCGGCAAGTTTACGTAAATAAATACATTTTACTAACTTTACATGACACGAAAATGTTTTTTCTTAATATAAATTGCAAAACAATAATATTTCCGTCGAGTCTGAGGAACTTTTTTAAGATTGCTAAATTTGACATTAAAACAATATTGCTAGTTGTCAAAAGTCACGTCGTGGTACGAATTGAATGAACTTTTAGATGTGACGTCACCAAAATCGCTAAGAAAATGAGATTCTTTCAACATTACAATAAGCTTATTTTATGGACGTCATGGTGTGAAAAGTCAAAGTAAGATTATAATAATACTGCTATAAGAGCTGGTGGTAGACCCCCTGAATACAACCTTGAATGTTTTGTGACTGTAAAGTACTTGTAACGACGTAGTTTCCCATAGCTTATGAAGTTTGCCTTTTTTAGTGAATTAATACATTCTATGAACACTAACACATACATACATAATAAAAAAATATCGTTTTACAAAATGTAAAAAAAGAGTTAAAAAAAACAGATGGGAATCGAACTTACTACCCCAGGATTGCAAATCATTCGCTTAGTTATACGCTTTGTTGAAAGTTAGCTAAAAAATAGCCGTTCCTATTTATTTATGTCATGATTGACTACGTAATTCCATAAAGGTATAGCGTGATGATAATCATTTAAAAAGTTAAATCGGTAACTATCTACAACATCCCAACCTTTTGGCGCGTCCTTTTACAACTTGCGGAGAAAAATACGAATGTAATATTGCTCATCCCTCAAAGCAAATAGTGTGATAGTCTACCCTACAGTTGGAACAGACAAACATTCTAATAACTATATTTTCGGCATAAGAATCGATCCCAGACCTCGTAGCAATAACTTTCTTTCAAAAATGTGACAGTTTTATTATATGTATAGATATACATAATAAAAAAATCGTACTGCTAAATGTGAAAAAGAAAAACAAAAAAAAAACCGTAAGTAGTTGGGAATTGAACTTACAACCCCATGTTTGCAAAGCAATCGTCCAACCGCTGAGTTAATTGCGTCGTTGAAATTCACCTAAAATAGCCGTTCCTATATATTTCAAGATGAACTGCTTAGTTCCATAAAGGTATAGCGTAATGATAATCATTTAAAAAGTTAAATCGATAACCATCTACAATTATCCTAATTTAATGGCGCTTTGTTTTTCGAAAAATACGAACATAATATAATATTGCTCGTCCCCCATAGTAAATAGCGTGATAGTTTATACCCTACAGTTTGACCAGACTTATAGGAAATATCTATGCAAAATTTTAACAGAATCTATCCGGTAGAATTTGCGTCATGCTAGAACATACAAATACGACATAATGTAATATTGCTCATCCCCCATAGCAAATAGCGTGATAATTTATACCCTATAACTTGACCAGACACATAGACAATATCTATGCAAAATTTTAACAGAATCTGTCCGGTAGAATTTGCGCCATGCTGGAACATACATACAGACAAATAGACAAAAATTCTAAAAAAAATATTTTCGGCATTAGAATCGATCCTAGACCTCGTAGCAATTACTTTTTTTCAAAAATATTCAATGTACAGTTTTGACTTCGCTACGATTTTATTATATGTATAGATAAGTCTTCATGAATTGGTATTTTGGAGTGTAAATGTAAGCCGGGTTGTTGTTGAGGTCCACCATAGATACTGATTTTGGTTTTCAGTCACAAAAATAATTCATTTATTTTTCAGACATAGTCCATTTCAACCATTTGGATTAAACCAAAACATCTTTTTTTTTTTGTGGTGGTGGTTTTTATTAATGGTGTGATTCCTATTATTGACCCGATAGTAGGATGTTTTTATTTTTAACCGACTTCCAAAAAGGAGGAGGTTATATGTTCGACGCGTATGTTTGTTTTTTTTTTTTTTTTTTTATGTATGTCCCCCGATTTCTCCGTCATTTGTGGACCGATTTTGAAAATTCTTTTTTTGTTTGAAAGGGTAGGCTCCCAAATTGGTCCCATATAGATTTTATTAACTTTGCTTGGGTAGTTTTTGAGTTAGCTTCAAAATACTTATTTTTTTTCCACTTAGTATGTAGATGACATGATAAGTTCTTGACACTGGTAGCAGGTAGTGGTATTCGAATGTGTGTGGGGTAGGTACCACAACTAAAAAGTGAAAAATAAAAACTTTTTACAAAAAAAAAAGAGATCTCCGACTGTGCGACTGTGTTTTTTTGCTAAAGACCTTTAATAATAATATTAATAGCCCTGAAATTCTATCTAAATTTTATTTTAACATCCCCGGAAGGTCGAAGCGGTCCAATCCCCCGCTCCGTGTGCCATTTGCTCCGAATAACTACAGGCAGAACTCATTCCTTGTGCGTGCAAGCAGAAACTTTAATAGGGTATGTGTACGGCATGACTTCGATCCGTTTACAACAGGTGTATCTGTGGCCAGAAAGAGCTTGAGCCTTAACTTTTTCACCTGATGCGTGATATTGCTCAGATTATGTTAGCCTCAGTAGCCTAATTTTACCACATTTATTGTAGAATTGTATTATATTAGTATTCTTATGTATAGTTTTGTATAGCTTTGGCGGTTTATTGTTTTCGTTGGCAGTATATGTGAAGACTTGTAATTGGCTGTCAGTCATATTTTCAAGCTATTAGTCTGTTTTGTTTAGCTGTAAGTCTTCCAAAGGAAATAAATAAATAATATTCAGAACTAACTTGCTACGTTGCAAGATTCGTGAGTTGGCTGTAAGTTTGCAAACAAATCGCGTTAGGTGGTGTAATGTGTCTTCTGAGCCGTATTTGTTGCAGTGTGGTGTTAGACAGGGTGGGTTGACATCACCGACTCTGTTTAACCTGTACATGAATGACCTGATTGATGGGCTCAGCGGAACCAATGTCGGCTGTTCAATAGATAGTGTAATGGTTAACAATCTCAGCTATGCAGACGACATGGTGCTGCTGAGCCCATCAATCAGTGCACTCCGCAAATTGCTTGTTGTATGTGAGTCTTATGCGGCGACGCATGGGCTTACATACAACGTTAAGAAATCGCAGATGGTGATTTTTAAGTGCAAACGTGCATCGTTAGCTAACGTTCCTCCAGTGACTATAAGCGGAACACCTTTGCAGCGTGTTGCTCAGGTTAAGTACCTAGGTCATTTGGTTACGGAGGACTTATCTGATGATGCAGATTTGGATAGGGAGCGTAGGGCGTTGGCGGTTCGGTGCAATATGTTAGCCCGCAGGTTTGCACGTTGTAGTGGGGATGTGAAGGTGTATCTTTTTAAGGCCTACTGCCAAACCTTCTACACGTGCAGCTTGTGGGTGAAGTATACGCAGAGGGCCTACAACGTCCTACGCGTTCAATATAATAATGGGTTTAGGATGTTGATGGGGCTTCCACGCTTCTGCAGCGCTTCGCAGATGTTGACGATTTTCATGCCTTAATGAGAAAGCGGGCGGCGTCAATAATGGGTAGGTTGCGCGGAAGCTCCAACAGCATCCTAAAAACATTGGTCGACAAGGTGGACAACCCTTTTATTAGGCACTGGATGAGGAGGCACGTGCCAACATGTGTTGACCCACGTAGTTATTAGTTGTTGTTTGGTTAGTTTGTAAGTTTTACTAACATAGTTTCTAAGTCTTTGTTACTAATACTATATGGATTGTGTGTACCTTTATGTGTGATCCGCAATAAATGAAATATATATATATATATATTATTTTTGGGGAATAATTAGTTATGCAGAAAGTTTTGTGCTGAAATGAAATGAAATTGTTTATTCTGTAAATAGGATATCGAAATCACTTTTACACGTCATATAAAAAAAATATTAAAAATAAGCTAGATGAGTTCGGCGTTTCCTATCTGACTACTCTGAGAAGAAAGGCCGAAACAAACTCAGAGGTCTCAGTCTCTTTTAAAGTCCAGACATAATCTTGGTCAGGCCATATGAGGACCATGTAGATAAGTGTCTGAAAAGGTCTTTTGAGGAAAGAACCACACAGATTTGAGTGGACCTGTCCAGTCAGTGCAAGCATTTGTCAGTAATCGTGGAGCTCAACTCAGAACTTAAGGAGCTCAACTCGACGAACAATACCAAAGAAAGGACATTTGGGTAGGCCGCATAAACTACTCAAACTGCCAGACCATCACTAAAACTAGCAGAGAAATAAAAACAATATCCACATAGTCCTCACATTCACAATAGTTAAAATAATATAATACTTTACAAAGTAATCATGTCATTTTGAATATAATTTTCAACAATGTCAATGTGTTTATAAAACTGGTATATGTTGATTTTACATAATTAAAATGTCTAGTTTTATGATTTTATCACAAGGCTTAGCAGAGCGAGCAGTTCAATCCCAAGCTTTTTTATCTTCTAAATAATCTGAAATTGTATAGTACCCTTTTTTACAAAGTTTGGTTTTAATACAGATTTTAAATCGTTTAATGGGTAAGTTTCGAATGTCAATGGGGAGTTTGTTGTAAAAACGTATACATTGACCCATGAATGAGTTGCCTACTTTCTGGAGACGTGTGCGATGTACAGCAAGGTTGTGTTTATTCCTGGTATTTAAACTATGAATATCGGACATTTTCTTAAAATTTGATATATTTTTGTGCACATACAATAGGTTTTCAAAAATATATTGTGAGGCTACAGTCAGAATATTTATTTCTTTGAATTTTTCTCTAAGGGAATCTCTTGGACCTAGATTGTAAATGGCTCGAACAGCCCTTTTCTGTAGAACAAAGATAGTATTAATGTCCGCACAGGTTCCCCAGAGAAGAATCCCATATGACATAAGACTATGAAAATAACTAAAATAAACAATTCTGGCTGTATCTACGTCAGTTATCTGTCTAATTTTTTTAACAGCATAGGCGGCCGAACTTAGCCTTCCTGACAATTTTTCTATGTGTGGGCCCCATTGTAATTTACCGTCAATAGTGATTCCAAGAAAAACTGTCGACTCAACAGGGTCCAACTCTGTTCCATTAACCTGAACATTGGTAGATAGCTGCCTGACATTTGGCATTGAAAATTTTATGAGTTTAGTCTTTTTTTCGTTCAGGAGAAGATTATTTACATTAAACCAATGCACAACTTTAGAGAGTGCATCATTAACTTGTTCAAAGTTGACTAACTGACGTTTGATTTTAAAAATGAGGGAAGTATCATCTGCAAATAATACGATCTTGTGATTATCCCTTATGTGATAAGGTAAGTCGTTTATATAAATTAAAAACAAGAAAGGACCAAGAATTGAACCCTGCGGAACGCCCATGGTGACCGCAGATCCTGCAGATCTCTTTCCATTAACATCGACCCTCTGAATTCTGTTGTTCAGATAAGAAGTCAGAAGGTCAAGAGCCTTGTCCCTCATACCATAGTGGTACAGTTTCCTGATGAGTGTTTCATGATGTACCTACGCAATCGAATGTATTATAGTGTATTTGTAGGTAATAGTTCTAAGGTGTATTTGTAGGTAATAGTTCTAAGGTAAAAAAAGAAGAAATCACTGACTGTGTAACGGAGTTGTTAAAGTTAAATTGCAGTAAAATAATATTGTGTGCTTTCCCATATTTTGAAAGATTGACAAATAGACAAAACAATTATATTCATATGCTTAATAAGCATATGCATTTCTTAGTTAGTCACTATAGTGACAAGCTTGTATTTCTTGACACCAACATTTTTGTGGAAACGTTAAAATCGACTAGGAATACTGTGTATTTGCCTGTTAGTTTTAGACTCATAATAGCAAGGCTATTAGCTTTTTACATAAACTCAGACATATGTAGTATGTCGAAGTCTTGTGTTATTAACACCACAATGGTTAGTAATAGTACTAATAATATGGTGGTGAGCATGAATAAATGTAGCTCAAATGCTATAAATATTTATACAGATTGTACGAAGGAGGTTCCATGTCCCTCACTCACTATGAGCTCACTGCCTGGTGATGACATTGAGGTCATGGGGTCAACTCCGGATAGTCATTTAAACTAGTTTGTAAGACAACAGAAGGTACCAGTAAGAATATTCTTATAACTAACAACAACAAGGTGTCTTCTGGCTCTAAAATAAGTAATTACCAAAAAGGATATCAGCAGAATGCCTTGAAATTATTTCATCAAAATATTCAAGGTATTTCTTCCAAATTATTAGAAATTGAAATGTTTTTAGAAAAAACAAAGTTCGACATTGTTTGTTTTACTGAACATTGGGTAAATTACCAAATGTTAATCAATTATGAGAACTATAGTATGGGAAGTTGTTTTAACCGTAAATCTATGCTGCATGGAGGTTCTCTAATCTTGATAAAAAACTGTTTAAAATCTAAGGAACGTAATGACATAGTTGGTTTATCAGTTGAACATTGCATCGAACTGTCCTGTGTTGAGCTGGATAAGCATGTTGTCGTGTGCGTGTACAGACCCCCTAATTATCAGAACTTTTCTTTATTTGAGTCAATAATGGAAGATGTTCCAGCGAAACTTGCATCCAGTAACAAAGCCGCAATAATATGTGGTGATTTTAATATTAATATTCTGGAAAATACTTTAAATAGCAGTCGATTGTTAAGCCTTTTTAAATCATTCAATTTATCTAATATTTTTACAGAACCGACTAGAGTAACTCCAACTTCTGCTACTTGTATCGATAATGTCTTCTGCGATTGTGATTATTTAGCTAAAGCCATCGTAAATTATTTGCCGTCTGATCATAGTGGACAAACGGTAACTTTTAAGTTTAGAACACCTTTGCAAAAAGTGCAAATACAATTTAGACCAATAACAACTGGCAAATTAAATAGATTCAATAGTAACTTAAATAATGAGTTAAATGTTCTGGGCCATAATAATATGGACGATGCAAATAAATTGTATGAGGATTTCTTTTCAGTAGTGCACACTGAATTCAATAAAACTTTTAAAAAGAAAACAAAAAATATTTGCACTAATTTTGTATTTAGTGACTGGGCAACTAGAGGTATTAGAATAAGTAGGGAAAGGCTTTTCGAGCTTTATGGCCTTAAGCCCTACATTAACACTGAAACTTTCAACAAGTATGTTGCTACATATTCCAAAATTTTTAGAAATACCTGCAAGATAGCTAAAGCCCTATACATTAGCAATAAGATCAAATCGGCAGAAAATAAAATAAAAACAGTTTGGAAAGTTATAAATAATGAAACTAATAGGAAAAAAATACGAAACACTGATTACACATTGGAGACTTCACGTGGTGCCATAAGCTCTAACTTAGAAGTAGCTCAAGAATTTATAAATTTCTTTACTAATATACCATCTAAAACCACTGAAGCTTTAAATTCTGCACCCGATGTCTCAATTGATTTATTAAGAGCAAACGTTCCAGGCTGCCCGGTTGAATTTCAAATTAAACATATTAACCCTTTGATAGTTATAAAAGCTTTTCGGCAAATCAAAATCAAATTGACCGAAGATCTATGGGGATTATCTATCAAAGTTTGTACATCCACAATCGAGACTATAGCACCATACTTAGCTTTAATATTTAATTTGTGTGTGGATCAAGGAGTCTTCCCGGATTTAATGAAATACAGTAAGGTTACACCACTTTTTAAATCTGGGGACAGTAAAGACACCAACAATTATAGGCCAGTATCTGTGCTGCCGGTATTCAGCAAGGTGTTCGAAAAGGTAATGCTCAATCAGATGCTTAATCATTTTAACACCAACCAAATCTTACACGATCAGCAATATGGTTTCACAAAAGGATGTTGTACGACTGACGCCGGTGTCACTTTATTAAAACACATATTTACAGCGTGGGAGGAGGCCCAAGATGCCATAGGAATCTTTTGTGACCTCTCCAAGGCATTTGACTGCGTAAATCATGAAACCTTACTCTTGAAACTTGAGCATTACGGACTAGGTAAACTTGCACTCAGTTTATTAAAATCTTATTTAAATGATAGACAACAGCAAGTTCAAATTAATGGTGTCAATTCACTCGGTCTAAAAGTAAAAATGGGTGTTCCACAAGGCTCGATATTGGGTCCTTTCCTCTTTTTAGTATATATTAATGATCTACCCCATCTATTAAAAAACCAACCTCAAATGGTGTTATTTGCTGACGATACTTCCCTAATTTTTAAGATAAATAGACGTGCATCAAATCTTGACGACGTAAATAACGCCTTACTGCAAGTCCAAAATTGGTTCACTGCTAATAATTTAGTATTAAATGGGAAAAAAACTAAATGCATAAGATTTGCTTTACCAAATGTTAAAAGTAGTGATTGTGACATAGTATTGAATAAAGAGAAACTAGAATTCGTCGATAAAACTGTTTTCCTGGGGATCACGCTCGACTCAAGGCTGCAATGGGGTCCTCATTTAACATCTCTTACGGGACGGCTAAGTTCAGCAGCATATGCTGTGAGAAAAATCCGTCAATTTACTGATGTAGATACCACGAGACTAGTCTATTTCAGTTACTTCCATAGTATTATGTCTTACGGTATTTTACTATGGGGACGGGCGGCAGATATCGAGTCTATTTTTATTCTGCAGAAGAGAGCCATCAGAGCAATATATGGCCTCCGCAGACGCGATTCTCTAAGGGAACTGTTTAAAGATATTAACATCATGACGGTACCTTGTCAATATATCTATGAAAACATCATGTATGTAAGGAAACATCTAAGTCTTTTCAGTAAAAGAGGTGATAGACACAATTATAGGACTAGAAATAGGGACCAATTAGTTCAACCGGGTTTCAGACTGGCTAAAGTAGACTCATCCTTCATGGGGTACTGTTTAAAATGTTATAATAAAATACCTCCCCACATACTCCAACTGAACGAAACGAAATTTAAATCTTGTATAAAACGCACACTATGCTGCCAAGCATATTATAAGTTGGGGGATTACATCGCTGATAAAAATGCTTGGCTTAGCGCTGGTCCAGCTCCACAAGGGCACATAAATTAATTGATGAACATTCGAAAGTGTTGTTGCGGCTGATGAAGATTGTAAAAACTATCTTTCTTTGTATAAATTCAATCTCTTTGTATTGTATAATTGCATATCACATGTGTGGGCATTGTGACCACGTACATTCCATAAAGCTACCATTACCTGGGTACGTCTTTCATTGACTTGAATGTGCCCTGGCGGCTGAGAGTGTCATGCTCACTCAAATGTCTCGCTGATGGTGGCGTGTGTGTTGGATCATTAAGTTCCCTTCAAAATGGTTGAGCTAAATGGTGCTGATCCATGCGTCATGTTCGTGAACGGGCGTCGTCAGTAGGGACTGGTCATCTTTCAACTGCCACGGTTTATTTTAATTTTTGAATTGTTTTTATTTTTGTTTTTTGTTACGGACGCTTTTAACGTGCACGTCTTTCTACATTGTTCTCACATGTATAATTTCAACATGAATAATGTAACCAATATTTTGTAACAATTTTTTTATTTAAAAGAGTGTCCGTGGAGTTTCTTGCCCGTTCTTCTCCATAGGTACCTACTACGCTTTGGAATGGGCAACTAGTTTCATCTTTCTGACTGACCGACCCCTTGACAATTCAAAAGTACCTGTAATTGGTTTATTTGAATTAAATGCTTTGAGTTTGAGTTTGAGTTTGAATGCCTTGGACAAGTCGCAGAAAATGCCAAGAGCATCTTGCGACTCCTCCCAGGCCTCGAATATGTTCTTCAGTAATTCCACGCCCTGAACGACCCTTAGTAAAACCAAACTGTTTCAGATGAAATAAATTATGTGCATTGAAATGTCCTAACATTTGTTATAAAATTAATTTTTCAAAAATTTTGCTCAATGTAGGTAATATCGAAATAGGCCGAAAATTTGTGGGATCAGTTGTGCTGCCAGATTTGAACAGTGGAATCACTTTGCTAAGTTTCATCAGATCAGGAAATACACCAGATGCAATACAAGAGTTAAAAACGATTGCTAAAAAGGGTGAAATAACATCAATTATTGAGGACACGGTATGTACTGATAATCCCCAAAGGTCAGCAGTTTTTTTACATCAAGATTTTTAAAAGATTCGATAATGTCTTTAGCAGTAATAATTGTGAATTCAAAAAGTTTGTCACATTCTGGTACACATTCTTTAAGTATTGAGTAAGCAGAAGTGGAGGACGACGATGACAGAGTTTTGGTTGTTAAAAAGGGGAATATTAGTGAAGAAATTTTCAAACTCAGTTGCCACCTCCACGTCTGCCTTAATATCTACATCATTGATTTTTAGATGGAAGTCACGATTCCGTACTGTCGTTCTTCCCGTTTCTGAGTTAATTATATTCCAAGTGGTTTTAATTTTATTTCCAGAACATTTTATTTTATTTTTGCTATTGTGTTGGATGTCGGACCAAGGGAAGTCAGGTGCGTCAGGCACTAGTTGTCTGGCATTTATGCTGAACTGGGCCTATTTGTCGCAGCCGTGAGGCACACAATACTGTTTTAAACTTTCTTTGTTTTTTGTTTTTGAAAACTGTGTGCCTTAACCTGTGTCAAATAAATTTATTTTCTTTCTTTCTTTGCTAAGTATCGCAGGTGCTTGTTATTGTGTTGGATGTCGGACCAAGGGAAGTGCTAAGTATAGCAAGTGCTTGTTATTGTGTTGTATGTCGGACCAAGGGAAGTGCTAAGTATCGCACGTGCTTGTTATTGTGTTGGATGTCGGACCAAGGGAAGTGCTAAGTATCGCACGTGCTTGTTATAGTGTTGGATGTCGGAACAAAGGAAGTGCTAAGTATCGCACGTGCTTGTTATTGTGTTGGATGTCGGACCGAGGGCAGTGCTAAGTACCGCACGTGCTTGTTATTTTCACGTATGTTACATGATAAATGACATATGAGACACGGTAACTCGAGGCCCACGCGCGGGTCCTCGAGCTGAACCGTGGCCGCGTTTCAGCTGTGGTGATGGAGAGGCATACAAATAAAACAATAGTATTATATTATGTTCTTAGATTTGAACTTTGTGTTTATTCTAGCATTCATAACTTAAGTGAAACGAGGGACGGGATAGTTCGTCAAGAAATATCAACAGTACAACTAAACGTAACTGAACACAATAAACAACAGATCAACGTAACAAACAATATTTAGTATCAGACGGAGTACCGCGCGGTCAGAGAGACTTCAGTACACACGTGCGCCACAGCGCGCGGACACCGCCGCACTGTACTCAACGCTGATTTACTAAAACAGTTCTATAATAAATAAGAATAATGCGCATCCTTCATGTTATATTCTTATTTGCCGCCAGTGCGACGCTAACAGTAGCGTCGCAGGTCAGTCATGAAATACGTCGGCAGTAATGTCAACTCACAACCGATAGTCAATTATATCCGCAGTTTACACACATTAAAGACCACACCAGACTCTTTGTGCAACCTTCAACAGAAACAGTCGGGCGAAGCTCCCGCGACGCGCACCGAACTCACAACTATCCGCACCAACCGCGCGGAGAGCAACGCAACGAACCAAACCGAGACACAACGCAACAGGAGAACAAGTGCAGACCGTATCACATAACGAGCAGCCACGCCGCCCGCGCTATGTACAGGAGAGGAGCGGGCAGAGGGCGCAGGGGGGGCAGGGAGCGCTCCGTCACACCGTGGTCTCGCGGTCCACGTGGATGTACTCGACGGAGCGCTCGCGACGTCAGGAGGACGCCGCTGACGACGCGCGCGATGCGTCGAATAACAGCTCCTCCGTGAGGCGCCGCCCCGCCGCTAGCGCGCCCAGCAGCTGCTTGTCCGCGCCCGCGCGCCGCCGCCGCCGCAGCGCCGCCACCACCAGCAGCGCCAGCGCCGCCGCGCCGCACGCCGCGCCCGCCGCCGCGCCTGCCGTGGCCGGCGCCGCCAGCGCTGCGAGCAGGCGCGCGCCTGCGCCGCACGCGCCCGCCTCGTCGCCGCCGCCCGGGCAGTCCGCCTCGCCGTCGCACCACAACGCGCCCGCCATGCACGCGCCCAGCGCGGCGCACGGGTGCGCGCATGCTGCCGTCGCGTTGGGCCACGCCTCGCCCACGGCCAGCGGGCGCGGCGCGGGCCCGGCGCGCCACACCTCCATCCAGTGGAAGCGCGCGTGGCCCGCCTCGCGCGCGGCCCACACCACTAGCAGAGCGCCCGGCCGCGCGCCGCGCCCCCACCACTCGTCCGTGAACAGGTGCACGACGGGCCCTGCGCCACCCGCGCCCGGGCAGATGGCGCGCAGCAGGCGCGACGAGTGCGCCTCGTACACCAGCACGCGGTTGACGGTGGCGCAGAGCGGCGGCTCCCCTGCCTGCGCGGCCCCAACCACTCCCGCGCTGGCCGTAGGCAGCTCCTCGCCCCACACTCGTAGGAACACTGACCGGTTGCCTCTTGCTTCCAGGAGAAACGGTGTCTCACCGCACTCCGACATTCTGTTGCCACTGAATTTCAAACCATTTGAATTAAGCTAAACTTTTCAACTCGTATGTCTCGTAAGACATCAACCTAACTAATATATTACGAGTATTAATGCGAAAGTGAGTTTTTTTGTTTGTTACGCTTTCACGCTAAAACAGCTGAACGGATTTGAGTGAAATTTGGCACATGGGTAGACTATGACCTGGAGAAGGACATAGGCTACTCTTCATCCTGAATCGCAGACGAATTTAATAAAAAATTAACGGTAAGTACTTACTTAATATAATTTTACTTGAACATAAAATGTAACCTGTAAGGGTAGACCAGGCGCACGCGTGTGCCGGGCGGTGTCAGGCGGCGCCGGGTGGCGCAGGGGGGCGCGGGGGCGGCGGCGCGCGCCCACGTGCCGTGGAACTGCACGTGCCGGTGGTCCTCGCCTGCCGACAGCGCGCGCGCCACCAGCTCCAGCTCCAGCGCCGGCCCGCCCGACTGCAGCCGCAGCGGCGCGCTGCCGTTGTCGCAGATGCACGCCACCGGCACCTACACACGACACACTAGCTGTACAGGTTGCTTCTAACGTTAATAAATTCTTCCGTCCGAGCATTTCACTCACTCTATATCCAGGCCACGGGGATTCATATATTCGCAGATGTGGCACGCGCAGCGGGGCGTCGTCATCTCCGTCGAAGTCGACGAGCGTTTCGTCGGCACCGTCAGCGTCGTCAGGTCTCAGGTCGTGCGGTTCGTGCGGGTCGGGTGCGCACGCTGGCCGCCCGGTGAGCGGGTCCGTGCGCGTCATGCAGCGCGGCTCCTTGCCAAACGTGGCCGCCAGCAGGTCCAGCGCTACGCGCGCGCCGTCCGCCTGCAGCCGGTATACGCAGCGCAATCGCCGCGCTCCGCCGCGCCCGAACCACAGCGCATTCCGCGGCGACGCGAACGAGCCCGGCGTCGTGATCCATCGGGCGCACTCGTTTGGCAAAGCTCGCGGACGTCGACCGTCATCAGGCAGAGGTGCACCCTCAAGCCGCGCGTCCACGAACTCATAGTGAAGCGCGAACTCGAGCGGATGAGTGGCGGTGCCGGGCAACGAGGTGGCCGCCAGCGATAGCAGCGGCGCGGCCGACACGTAGCCGTCGGGCGGTGCGCACGGGCGCGGCGACCGCGTGGCGTTGGCGAGCGCAGCGCGCGCGCACAACGCAGGCGCCGCGTCACAGAAGCGGCCAAGCGCGCGCGCACCCGCCTCCTGTGCGCCGCCGCCGTCCCAGATGCGCAGCTCCACGGCACAGGCGCCGGGCGCCACGCGCGCGCCTGGCTCGCCCGCGGCGCGTTGGCTCAGATTCACCACGCCATTCTCCTCGTCACGCTCCCCGCTCTCGATGCGACGAGGCTCGACTAGCGAGTATTGCGTGAAGCTCGAGAAGTAAATCCACACGAGATCTCCTGCAGAGAGTACCAACGTGAGCAGTTCGTATGGTTACCTGCACCTCTCCTCAGGTGCCCTGTTTATCAAAACTTACAAGTCTACATGTTCACAAACTACACATTACAAGGAAGATTTTACAAGTACATGTAAATTACGTTTATCAAAAAAAATCTATAGGGTTTGTAAGATTTAACGCTTGTAGTTTCTACTTGTAAGTTCTAAAATCAATAAAATCAAAAGTTATGCCGCCATATTCTTTTTCTCAAACATGCTTGGTAATTCGAACATTATTTTGACAACCTTCTTCGAGATAAATCGAAAATGCTGTACTGGTAAAAAACAAGCGAGTAGGCGGCCGGCAATGTTGAGTGGGCGATACAAATCGTAAATAGATACAATATCTATGTATCGGCACAATATCCAATACCTATATATCGGACGGCACTGAATCTAATCAGGTATCCGCGTACCTATAATATAGCGCGATGAGTCACAGAACAACACACTATATCAATATCGTATCGCATGATCTTAGATATTCGGTTCAAACTGATTCGGGTACAGTACAGTATGGTGGTAAGTACCGTGCCCTCGCGATGCGCGCGGGCGGCAATGCAGTCAGTCCTAAGCCTGAGAAAAGTATGAAGGAAAGTTTAATTCACTGATAAATACTTGACCTTTATAATTAATTGATAAAAATATAAGTCTAAAAAACCGAAACGACTGTACTAGTTTCATTTCAGAGTGCCGTTTTATCAACACTACCAAAAAATACGTTCACTGATTTCGAGTATACAGTTACAAATAAAATACAATGATGTACATGAATCGAACAAAACCGAAACCTATAAATTACAGTACCACTTTAGTTTCCGAGTACCACACAGATTCAGCCGATATATAGGTATTGAAATATATAGATGCGATATCCGATATTCTAAACCGATACATAGATACGATTTAATACAGTGTAAAAGCGATATTACACATGCCTATAGGTTACTGTGAAAATCCATATCTGTAGTGTTGAGCGGCCAAATAAACTACTAAGAAAATTCCTAACTGTCGTGTTATTTTAAAATGGAACTAACTTTTTAAATCGACCCATTGCAACCAAAGAGGTAACTTATCAAAGATCTTATTTAAATTTCGAACTGGGTTAGCTAATAGAGCTGTTATTAGTAAAGAAAAAACAAATGAATCACAACATCTAAATGGCTACCCAAAATGTTAATTAAATATTCCAATTTTTTAGCTTTAAGACGAAATCTTTCGTTAAATTCATAGGTCATCTCCATATGACCATAGTCAATTCCTCTTTTATTTATTCTCGGTTCCGTTATTCTAATATTTTCTTCATCGCTTCAATCACTTGACCACATTTAAAAAAAGAAAATCTTTATAAATTGATTGCGGTATTAAGCGCGACACTCGTAAACTTGTAAGACAGAATGGAGAGTCGCCGGACACTCAGGATTTTCCAAGATTTTCTACAAGTTGTAACTTACAAAGGATTTTTTGATGAACAAAATCACGAATACAAGTGTAAAAATATACTTGTGAAATAAATAACGACACTTATAACCCGTAATTTACACGTGTAGTTTTGATAAAGGAACACATTTTTGTAATAATGAAAATCTTTACAGGAAAAATGCTTGTAATACAAGGCTTGTAAGTTTTGATAAACAGGGCACTGGTCACATGCTCACCTGGACGTCCGTGGAAGGTCCAGGTGCAGGTGGTGTTGGGCGGCAGCGTGTGTGCGGGCGCCCGTAGCCGCCCGCGTCGCCCGCGCGCGCTCCCCGACGTGGTCGAATTCGTCTCCTCCTCGGACGACGACGCCTTCACGTGAAACTCGCAACGCCGCGCCTCTCTATTGTCAACGAACCAAATGAAACACGATTTAAAAATAATCAAGGTCATTGTAGTAGTCTGTAAAAATTTCATAACCTTACTGCGATGATGTACTAACCCCTTAAACATTTCGCAACGATTTCGAAGGATCTACTAATGAGACGCTTCAATAGGTTGATTTATTACCGGGCATAGTCTAGAGAGTCGGAGTCAGCGAACACGACGTCAACGTCAAGCTCGAAGCCGCGCAGGGGTGCGGCGGGCGCGGGGGGTCGCAGGGGTGCGCTGAAGGGTGACGAGTGAAAGGCGACTAGCATCTCGGGCCCGCGTGAGGTCACGCGCGGTAGCCAGTCGCCGCCGCAGTATTCCACCAGCACGGGATCGTCGGTGGAGGCGCCGTCGTAGAAGATGAGCCGGTCTCGCTCGCCCGTGCACTCGCGCCAGGCGCGCACCACGCGACCCGTTTTGTTCAGGCTGCGGATGTACAACCAACCATGCTCACTGTACTCAGCTGCCACCCTTACAGACGCGCAAATACTTTCGAAGCGAGCACTCACCTTGCCATCGATATGGAACGTTTAATTTGCATCTTGTGTGAATATTCTTGTCGCACAGAAATCATCGCGTGTTTACACGTAGGAATATCTTTCTGACGGAGACTCCAGTAGCAGGTGACGTTTCTGTCAAGAACGATGAAATGTAATAGCGTCAAAACGAAAGTGAAACAGAACGCATGGGAGCTCGTCTTACCTGGGGTACATTCCGGGGTAGTTGGGGCTCTGCAGGCGGCACGGCTTGCGGTGGCACTCTTCGTAGGTGCGCGTGCAGTACGTACCCGGCGACACCGCGCCGCGCTCCAGGGGCGCCTCGATCGCGCCAAACCTGACACACGCCACACCGTACATACTTGGAAAACTATTCATTGAGATACGACTCGACACTGTTTGTAATACAACCGACTTTCAAAAAACACTACAAAGTGAAAAATAACTTTAATTTCGGAAGTCGGTGTCTTTGGTTTTAAATTTTCGTTTTTGTCACCGACTTCCGAAATTAAAGTAATTTTTCACTTTGTAGTGTTTTTGGAAGTCGATTGTTTTTTTTTTGTAAAAAGTTTTTAATTTTTACTTTTTAGTTGTGGTACCTACCCCACACAAATTCGAAAACCACTACCTGCTATGTAAATAGCAGTGCCAGGAATTTATCATATCATCCACATACTAAGTGGGAAAAAGTACGTATTATTGAAGCTAACTCAAAAAATATCTTTTAAAAGTAATATACAGAAACTAGAATCAATTCAAATTAGATTCTTAAAATTATTAGTAAACAAGAAAACTAAAAACATTTGTAAAGGAGACTATAGTAGGTTATTCAAAATATGTAAAATCCTACCAGTTAGCCTTAAACACAAATACCTATTATTAGTTAATAGCCATGGCAAGCGGGATAGTGACTCACTGGTTTCTAACAGGTATACTACCAGGTCGATGACAGCAGGTAAATATGATGTACCCAGAGTTAGTAGTTACTATGGCGACAGAACTTTAAAAAAACGCGTTCCCTACTTATTAAACACTTTGCCTGCTGACATCAGGCAAGAAGCTAATAAAGTAAAATTCGCTCGTAATCTTAAAAAATATTTGTTAGATTCTATGTGAGTGTAGGTATTGAATATTATATAGATTATAGATGTACCTGATAAATATATGTTTACTGTACGAGAGACTCAATGATCTCACAGTTAATCTGCGTAAGCAGTTTTGTGGGGCAATGTAACCTAGCTTTAGGATTTTTTATTAAGTTAATAAAATAAATAAAAATAATAAAAATCAAAGCAAAGTTAATAAAATTTATATGGGACCATCTCGAGAGCATACCCTTTCAAACAAAAAAATAATTTTCAAAATCGGTCCACAATTGACGGAGCAATCGGTGGACATTCATAAAAAAAAAAAAAACAAACACGTGACGAACATTATATAACCTCCTCCTTTTTGGAAGTCGGTTAAAAATGGAAGCTTTACAGTCTGTATGTTTTGCAGCCGCCATCTTGGATTTACATTTTGACCTCATTATCGGCTTTATCATCCTCAAATACTATGAAAACGACACCCACGCCAAAATTTAAAAAAAAATTGCTTCCGCCTTCTTGGATTTTGATTTTGACCAAATTCATTCAACTTTCTTGTACTTTGGCATTTTACACAACAGTAGTGTCTCGCAAAACTCAGTAGTTCTAAATACATTTCCTATCGCAGTAAATCTACAAAAAAAAAAAAACATCCGACTTCCAAAAAAAAACACTACAAAGTGAAAAATAACTTTAATTTCGGAAGTCGGTGTCTTGGGTTTTGTGTTTTCGTTTTTTGCCACCGACTTCCGAAATTAAAGTTAGGTATTTATTTATTTATTTATTTTTAAGGATTACCAACGAGTTACATTACAATTATTATCTTTTACAATAATAAAACTTAGTTATAATACATTTCCTGTAACGCACACTCAATTCACTTTGTAGTGTTTGGTTTTGGAAGTCGGATGTTTTTTTTTGTAAAAAGTTTTTATTTTTCACTTTTTAGTTGTGGTACCTACCCCACACAGATTCGATTACCACTACCTGCTACCAGTGACAGGAACTTATCATATCATCTACATACTAAGTGGGAAAAAAAGACATATTTTGTAGCTAACTCAAAAACTACCCAAGCAAAGTTAATAAAATTTATATAAGACCAATTTGGAAGCATACCCTTTCAAACAAAAAAAGAATTTTCAAAATCGGTCCACAAATGACGGAGAAATCGGTGGAGATACATAAAAAAAAAAAAAAAAAAAAAAACATACGCGTCGAACATATAACCTCCTCCTTTTTGGAAGTCGGTTAAAAAACCGGCCAAGTGCATGTCGGACCACGCACAATGTAGGGTTCCGTAGTTGGGATGAATCCCAAGAACAAACTTAACTTTGTAATTTAAAAAAATCTTTCATACAGAATGTATGGGAGAACATGTTTTTACAACCGCAAATCTAAGTTGGTCGATTATTATTCGTTAACTTGTAAAGCCTACTCAGCTGTGATAGTTTTCCTTTTAAATTCGTTATATAAGCTACTGGCGTGAATTTTTTCACATATGTAAAACCAACCATTTAGCTGGCAGGGGACAAGGCGTGGACAAGCTGCTGATCTTGTTCTTTCCTATCTAACAAACAGGCAGCAAAAAGTAAATGTTAATGGGGCGACGTCTTCGGGGTCTCTAGTTAAAATGGGCGTGCCTCAAGGTTCAATTATCGGCCCTTTCTTATTTCTGGTTTATATAAATGATCTTCCTTACATGATGGCTAACTTATCGGATATAATTCTATTTGCTGACGACACTTCTCTTATTTTAAAAAAAGACAGAAAAGATACAGATGTCTTACATGTCAACGATAGTCTGGCTGTACTTTCAAAATGGTTCGCAGCTAATAATCTTTTACTTAATGCGAACAAAACTAAATGTATTAGGTTCTCATTACCAAATGTACCTCAAGTAGGTCTAAATCTAAAACTTGATGGCAAAAAACTAGATGCAATAACGGAAACTATATTCTTAGGAATTACTTTAGATTCAAAATTACAATGGGGCGCCCACATTAGAACTCTTTCAGGTAGATTAAGTTCAGCTGCATATGCAGTAAGAAAAAAGGCAGTTGACTGATATAGCCACAGCTAGGTTAGTATACTTTGCTTATTTCCACAGTATTATGTCTTATGGCGTCCTGCTGTGGGGATCGGCAGCTGACTTAGATTCGATTTTCATTTTACAAAAGAGGGCAAACCGCGCGATCTATAAAATGGGTCCTCGCGAGTCCCTTAGAGACAAATTTAAAGAAATTTATATACTGACTTTGCCTTATTATGTATGTTCGCAAAAACTTAGGACTTTTCAAAATAAGAAACGATTTCCATAATATAAATACACGTAGTCGACATGAAATTGTGATACCCAAATTTAGATTAACTAAAACAAGCAAGTCATTTCTTATAAACAGTGTCCGCTTTTATAACAAGTTGCCAAAGTCGGTGATAGAACTTAGCGATGGGAAGTTCAAAACCCACATCAAACTTGTCCTTATCAAGAACGCATATTATAAAATTAAAGACTACGTTGAAGACAAGGAAGTTTGGCAATAGTTCCTTCTGCACATGTGGCTTCCCAGTTCCCTGGTACCTCATTAATGGCATAAATAAGTAAGAATCTATTAACTGCTCCCAAATTACCATGTTTATTTTATTTTTTACATTCGTCCTTGACATATTTATTCTATTATTTGACATTATATACCTACGATTTAATTTCAACTCTTTATTAGTGACTTTTGTGGACATGATAATTATTCACATTGATTACAGTTGTAATAGCAATCATATAATTGCGTTTTATTAAAATAGGTTTTTAGTTTTATTAATTTATTTATCTTTTGTATAGATTCTTTTCTATAAGTAAGAACTTTACACATTTCGTTTTCTTGGCATTGAGAACAAGGTTATTTGTCATAAACCAATGCGTAACCATTGAGAGTGCACTGTTTACATCGTCAAAATCTTGTCTGTTCCGGTCTCCTTTAAAAATAAGAGAGGTATCATCTGCAAACAGTACAACTTCACAGATAACATCTACACATTGGAACCTATTATGTAAATAAGAATTTATAACGTTTAGAGCTTCGTTTTGCGCACCGTAATGACGTAGTTTATGCAAAAGCGTATCATGGTGTACGCAAACAAAGGCTTTGGAGAGATCACAGAAAACTCCAATAGCATTTTGCAAACTCTCCCATGCATTAAATATGTGTTTCAGCAGAGCAATACCCGCATCTGTAGTCGAACGACCTTTTGTAAAGCCATATTGTTCATTATGAAGGACTATTATACAACATACTAACATAGCTTTTAAGTTTTTTTTTGTATTTAAGTCAATTAATTTATTTTATTTTATTTTTATTTTATAATATTTTACTAAAAATATCGTAGAATTTCAGCGAAATAATATAATAAATAAATAAATAATAAAAAGAATTTATTGCATAACAAAATCACATTGCACTGCATACATTCAGTTGACGCTATTCAATACAACTTTAGCGTAGGAGTACAGTAAATTTCAACTCTATCCCTTAAACTAGGTCAGGCCTGTATCTTAAGAGATAGGGTTCAGCCATTATGTGGACTAAGTTATTATATTTATTAAAAGACAACAACAAGTTAAACCAGTGACGATGTGGTACTTAAAAACGTGCATTAATGAAAAGAATAAAAATAAAAACAATAATATACCAAAAAAAATAAAAAATAAAAATACAAGGTATGAAGGTATGAATCGGTTGCGTATATTTGGGTAGATGATTGTGTGGTGTTGAGTGTAGTGTATGTGTATAGTATGATGTGGTGGTAGGGGAAATGTTAGGTATGTTTGAGTTTAAGAGATGTATGTCAGTAGATTTTCAGTTGTGATGTAGTCCTGTTGAAGTAGCCACTGTGTGATCTTGTGTTTTAGCGCGTATCTGTTAGAGTCCAGTAAGTTAAGTTTACGGTGTAGTTGTTTGTATAAATGTGTACCTATAACGTAGTGTTGGTGCCTTGCAAAGGATGTTTTATGTCCTACCCCAGAGGGGATGTTTTTGCGCTTTTCTGGGTTGGACCTGGGCATGGTTCTGTGGGTTCTGAGGACCGCTTGCAGGATAAAGAGCTGCCTAACCGTTAAGACCTTACATTCCTCATATAAATGCACTGTGGGAAATCTATATGGTATGATAATTTCCAATGTGCACTTACCTGACGACGGCGTCTCGCTGCGCCAGGAACTTGTAACGTAGCCGAAAGCCGAACGGCTCCCCGAGCCTTGCACGGAACAGCTTGACAGACACGGTCACGGTGGCGGTCTCGCTGTAGTAGAGCGCGGCGCCATCCGCCTCGCCGCACCACGAGCCGCCCGTGAAGGGCCGGCCCAGCTCCGACAGCTGCATGTAGCCGTCCGGGCAGCCATCCAGCGCGCCCGGCTCGTAGCGCCCCACGCGGAACTCGTCGAAGGCCAGCTGCACCAGGTCGCCGTGAGCCAGGCCGCCCGCCGTGAACGTGAGATGGCACAAAAACGGCGCGCGCGGTGCCGTACGCACGCCCACGGCGTACGCCACGCCCACGCGCCCGTAGTACGTGCGGTTGCACACGGTGCAGTGCGCCGGCTCGTCGCTGCCGTCTGCGCACTGTGCCTCGCCGTCGCAGTAGGCGTCCAGGCGCACGCAGGCGCCGCTGCGGCACGCGAACTCCGCCACGCCGCAGCCGCCCGCCGCACCGCGCGCGCCTAGCGCCACTAGCACCAGCGCAAGCGCCGCGCCGCGCCACATGTCGCGCGCGCCCTCACCGCGCCGCGCCCCCCGAGCTCAGCGCACGCCCTGCACACACTGCGCACTTGCTAATGTTTAACTAAAGCAACCTACCAAGTGACTGGACTATTATGGTTTAGATTATTAAGATATTGGTTATATTCTTTTTTTAACTTTTGCAAATAAAAAAAATCCGTTTGGTTGGTGATAAAAGAGTTAAATATAAAGTCTTCCATTTTGTTACCATTCTCAGCTTTGGGTTAAAAAAAAAAGTAGCGTCTGCTTGCGTGGAGATCCTTAAACGACAAAAAAAACGTTCATTTATCCCACGGGAACTTATTGCTGGGATAAAAAGTACCTACTTGTAGTAAAGGGGTTGGGGGGTAAAAGTTTCAAGTTTTAGATTTTTTTGTTGTTAGTGCACTAATAATAATAAGATAAGATAAAGATTTATTGAACAAAAATGGTTGAACAATCAAACAAATCAAAACATATTACGTATATAATATGATATGGCGCTGCTGAGCCCGACGACGGCGGAGGGTCTCAGAGAGTTGTTAAATGTGTGTGAGGCCTATGCCGATGTACACGGCCTTTTGTACAATGCACAGATGAGTGAATACATGGTCTTTAAGGCTGCCGGTAGATGTCCCGATCATTTTCACAAAATTACCCTAAATAGCTTGAGCGTAAATCGTGTCGCGAAGTTTAAGTATCTAGGACACTTCCTTACCGACGGCCTTGAGGACGATGTAGACATTGAGAGGGAGCGTAGGGCTCTAGCGGTCAGAGGTGACATACTGGCCCGCAGATTCTCCCGTTGCTCTGAACAAGTAAAAATTACGCTTTTTAAGGCATCGCACTGATGGCTTTCATGCCATCATTCAAAGTCAAAGTCAAAGTCAAATCATTTATTTCAAATAGGCCCATGTATGGCACTTTTGAACGTCGAAATTTACAAAATATTAAAAATGATTCTAGTCGCCCCTTCCAAAAGGTAGTTTTCGTATGGAGAAGAATGGGCAAGAAACTCCACCGTTACTCTTTTAAAATGTTTTACAATAGTTTGTATAGGTACGTACATTAGTTAAATAATTATATGTGAAGACGATGCACCTAGAATAAAATTACTATACCACAATAGGTAAAAAGAATTAAAAATGAAGCAACGACAGATAATTTAATATGTGATAGATACATGGTGCTCACATATTTACAAACATTGTAAAAGTAGACGATTTTCCTAAAATTTTGTAATTAATAAGTCAGTGTGTGAGAAAGTAATCACAGAATGTTAAATCAATGTCATAAAACACAAAATAATCAATTTTACAATTAAATTAGCAACCAGTTTGATTTTGTCTTGATTCTAAATTGTCCTATGGAGCAGGACCAGCATGTTTCCAAGCACTCTTATCCTGGATATAATCCTCTAATTTGTAATATGCTTGTTTACAAAGTGCACTTTTGATATGAGTTTTAAATTTTCTTTCATTTAATTGCAATATGTCACAAGGTATTTTGTTGTAACATTTAACACAGTACCCCATAAAAGATGTATGTACTTTAGATAATCTGTAAAATGGTTGATCTAGTTTATCTTTATTTCTAGTATTAAAATTATGTCTATCACTTATTTTATTAAAGAGATGTGGATTTTTCCTTACAAACATAATATTTTCATAGATGAATTGGCAAGGTACCGTCATAATATTAATCCTTTTAAAAAGTTCCTTGAGAGATTCGCGGCGACGTAGATTATAAATGGCTCTGACAGCTCTCTTTTGCAAAATAAAGATGGATTCAATGTCAGCAGCCCGACCCCACAGTAAAATGCCATACGACATAATGCTGTGAAAGTAGCTAAAATAGACCAAACGCGCGGTTTCCACATCTGTTAACTGTCTTATCTTTCTAACAGCATAAGCGGCCGAGCTTAACCGCCCCGCAAGAGATGTTATATGAGGTCCCCATTGTAATTTCTCGTCTAGCGTGATTCCTAGGAAAACTGTTTGATTAATAAATTCCAGTTTTTCTCCATTCAATATGATGTCACATTCGCTACTTTTAACATTAGGTAATTTAAATCTAATGCATTTGGTTTTTTTTTTATTAAGTACCAGATTATTTACCGTAAACCAATCTTGGACTTGCAGAATAGAGCTATTCACGTCGTCAAGATTTTGTGACCGTCGGTTTATTTTAAAGATTAATGATGTGTCATCTGCATTCGCAAGAGGATGGTATCCCTGATCTGCAGAATGCGTGGCAGCCGCAATGAAATATTGAAGACAATAGCCGATAGGATCTCATCCCCGCTTTAGAGGTCACTTGTTAGGTCAGTCATCTGACTTACTTTGACTGATTCTGACTTTTATTTTTATTATTTATGATTTTATAATTAATTTCTGGATTTAAATTGACATTAATTTTAATGAATGTAAATTATTTAAAAAAGATTAAGAATTTAAAGATGCGCTTAACTTTTATTTTAAAATTTAAATATTTTTATTTGTAGAACATAGATAAACAAAAAAGTACAGATGTTAATAATAATAAAATGAACGCTATGTCTTGCCGTCAACGGCGCATAAATATTCTGATTATAATAATTTCAAATTAATTAGTAATAATTGCAACAGAACATTTACATTAATCAAAATCAATAGATACTTTAAAACATTATTCATTGTTATTTCATTCAATTATCATAACAATATATTAAATCACATAAAAACATTAAAATTCAATTTTTTTAAACATATAATTTTGTAACAAATTAAAATTATCTAATAAAAAAAAAATATAATTTGTCGTCTAGATACTCATTGATTGTGTAATAAGCTTAATTTAATATTTAATAAATTAAGAACAGCCTTTTTAAAATGGTGTATGTCGAGATCTTTTATTGGATTGGGTATCTTGTTATATATTTTGGGTGCCATTCCTAAAATGCTTTTTAACATACTTCAAAAAAAGGAGGTTTCTCAATTCGACTGTATATAGGTATATATATTTCTTTTTATGTGTGTTCGCGGATAACTTCGTCGTTTATGAACCGATTTTGGTGATTCTTGGTAAGGAGATATCCCAAGGGTGGTACCATGATAAGGAAATCAGGATCTGATGATGTCATCCCAGAGAAATCGAGGGAACTCTTCAAATATTATAAGCACACCTATTGCAATTTGGGTATTTTTTATAGTAACTCGTGCGGTTGCTCTCGGAAAGCATCATTTGGTGAAGTGGAATTGATGATGAAGACCACAGATGGCCACCGGAACTTATCAATAGTCAATACTAAGTATTCCACGGGTTGCGATTCGATTACTTTAATGTTTGCCAAGTAATTTATGCTCGTCACAATGCATATGGAGAAGTGCAGCTGATGGTAAAGTACCACGAGAACTCTTTAAAGATTAACGTTCCTGCATCGGGAAAAGCAATATTTTGTAAAAGGTGATGAGCAGTTGACATTAGGCTATTGTAACTTAGATACTTAAATTACAAACTGACCTACTAAAATGCGAGAAATAAAAACTTTTTAACAAAAACAAAACAACCGTCTTCCAAAAAAACTTTTTACAAAAAAAATACAACCGACTTCCAAAAAAAAAACACTACAGAGTGAAAAATAATTTCGGAAGTCGGTGTCTTTGGTTCGTTTTTTGCCACCGACTTCCGAAATTATTTTTCACTTTGTAGTGTTTTTTTACAACAAATAAAACTAAATTTAAACAATTCAAAATCAATAGATACTTTAAAACATTATTCATTGTTATTTCATTCAATTATCATAACAATATTCGCTCATTTGCGACAAGAACGTGTTATCTGCTAAATGTATCATTTTTGAATAATAACGTAGAAAAATCCGCCACGTCGCGCTCTACTTGCTACTAAAACGCGATATTTCTAGCACCAATAATAAGCGAGATGTGAAAGAAAAAGACAGCGCGTACCATTGTAGCACTGTCTCGCACAACCACGAAGTTCGTTTCAACATCGGTTCACGTCAGTTGTTCCCACCCGCTCGAGGAGACAAGTGCTGCGTGGTTGCGGCAAAAACGTGACAACTTCAACCTGTCACGTTTTTGTTGTAAAGGTATGTGCTTTTGTAATTAATATTGTTACGTCTTTTTGCTACTAAAGTGTGACATCGTAATTTAAATCGTTTTTTCTGTAAGAAACCATATTCGTATGCTAAAAATAAGGTTACCTTGTTACGTTTTTGTTGCAATAAACTGAAATTAATTTGTAATAAGTTGTTATACTACGATATAGATGATGATTTGAAAAACAGAATCATTTTGTCATCGTTGGATATTCACACATATCTCATTTTTGAAGAAAGTTTGTTGTATTTCAGTTACGATGTATAGAAATGTTGCATTACAGATGATAAGAACATTTTGTTAATGTTAGAAATTTTTCAGATGGAGTCACGTTCCAAAAAAATTCTAAACCTAGTGGTCAATACCAATAGTTTGAGGGAAATAGCAGACTTGGTAAGATAGAGAATTATTAAGAATAGCTCTAGTCCTTGCGCTGTTTTTTTTTCCTCTGATTTTGCATCGCGGTGTTCTCTAAGTTTCGTTAAACTAAGGTTGCTATCAAAGGTAAAATAATTGTGAAAGAGCTGCCGTTATTAAATAATATTTCATTGTTATATAACGGTTAGGTAACCTAACCTTTACGAAAAATATACTATTTTTTCATAATTGTATAGGTACGATTAATGTTTACGCAATTTTATTTTGTAATTTTAGAAAATGCAACGGCAAACGAGGAAGTTCCAGGATGCTCCAGGCCTCGTTACGACTCTAGTTCAAGTAGCAGCTCTTCTTCATCAGGACCTTCTTTTTATGAAGGTATAATTCATTTTATGTATTACGTACTCACTTTTCATTTTATTTTTTTTCATTATGCTTCATTGATCGCATTGCTAAATTATAATTACAACATAATAAATTTAATTTTGTTACAGACTCCGACGATTCAGTGAAGGACCCTAACTATCAAATAATTCGGGAGAAACGTAGAATTGACCTTTCTAGCGAAGATGATAACGAGTATGAAAACGAAAACAGACGTACTGCATGTAACTCAGACTGAAGAAAGGGTAAGAAATGAGATAATAATAAATACAATACCAAACTCACCTTCACCTATAGAAAAAGATAACATGAATGACAGAAACAACATAGAAAATGAGGAAAGAATGAGACAAGAGACGATGAATGCAATAGAAAGTATAATGCCTGCAGACAGAGTTACACCAACATACGACACTCAAGAGAGCATACCAATTCACGACACTGAAAACCAATCAACATTTACATCTGTAGGCATAGAGACCACTGAAGATCCAACACCTACAAAAAAAGGGAAAAAAAGACCAGTTAATGAAGAAAACTGGAAGAAAAACATTGCAAAAAAATTAAGAAACTGTGGAAAGTCATACGTTTCAAATATAACTAAAAAAAATGTTCCGGTGCGTCAATTGGGAGAACCTTGCAAAGAAACCTGTATTTATAAATGTCGTGAAAATATTCCTGAAGAGCAACGACTGAAAATATTGAACCATTATTGGAATTTAGGTCAGATTGAGAAGCTGTGGAGTTTCATAGCTTCTTCTGTTGAAGACGTAGTTCCTAAATGCCGCTATGTTAAGGTGGACCCCAAAGGTAAGGTGATGGAACCTAAACGAACCAACAATAATGCCTTTTACTTAATGTCACTAAGCAAAAAAATCAGGGTATGCAAAACATTTTTTAAAAGTACGCTGGCAATCAATAATCGTCCTATAACTACTGCATTAAGTAAAAGGAATAAAGACACAAACATAACAGCGATGAAAGATAACCGTGGGTGTCATGGACACCAACCAAAAGTTGACGAAAATACTAAAGAAGATGTTAAGAGATTCATAGATTCGATACCAAAAATTGAGAACATTCCAGTTAAAATCACTGAGGTTAAGATAATAAAAGTTATGAAAGAAGATGCGCGGGCTATTTACTTCAAAAAATCGTATGCAGATGAAAATTATAGAAGGGCCATTGTAATTAAAAAAAAGGGAAATAGACGTTGATGTAAAAAAAGTATATAGGTACAAGAAAACCCGGAATATCTGAAAGAAAAAAGGCAGATCTAATGGAACTGATCGACAAAAATTTGATTCCAAGATACTACAGATCATTCTACGAATCACTGTATTATTTTATTTTTTTATTCTTCTCTCGTAATATTTATTTATTATGCACCCTCAAATACCGCCCTATTTGATGATAGCATTGTGGATTTTGTGTTAACGTAAACGACTGATTTTTGCTAAGATTTTTAATAGTTACCGACTGAATACTAGCTTTTTAAGAGAAGTAAAGTCAAGGTGTTGATTGAGTTTTTATAAATCAACTGCAACGTCTTAGGTTGCAGTAATTTACGCTTCAACTGTATTGCAGTTAGTATGTAAAAGCTCTTTAAGATAAAATTGTTTATTCTTAGATGTTTATTGTTCGAAGTGCGTATATTTGAGTTTATATGAGTATTTGTACAGACGCCAGCACCAAGCTACCCGAAACTGTCAAATTTTCCCAATCAACTTTGAACCTTAAACTTCAGCGATAAAGTTGAAAATCTATTAAATAAATTTGACAGATTATAGTAGCTTGATGTGCTGGCGTCTGTACTATTCAGTTACCTTTGTCAAAGACAATGTTAGTTATAAGTCGTAATATTATTGCTGTAAAGAGACTGATTATTATTAAAGTACAACAAATTACCTCAACGCAATTTATTCATGTAACGATATTGCTGTTACTTTATGCTAACAATTAAATAAGTTTTGACTACAACAGTGTGTTTTGATCAATATGTTTCGTACATTTAGATCATTTTCTATCAGGTGTAACGTGATATATATTTATATCTTGCAATTTTTTTGATATTTTACTGGAAAAACGTAACAAGTGGTGCCATATTTAAAATAAACCAAAATATTGTATAGAAAATAATAAGATTATTATCTGAAAAAAATATGTTGTGAAAATAGGATAGCTAATGAACTTTCCTCTAAAAGAGTCTCATATTTGAAACCTCACAATTACAAAGTTATGGGACTTCAAAACTTTCAAATGCATTTTCTGAGAAACCAGGTTTTCTGACTTAACACGTTCTTGTCGCACATGAGCATATTAAATCACATAAAAACATTAAAATTCAATTAAATTTAAAAACATATAATTATGTAACAAATTTACACAACAAAGTGAAAAATAGTTTCGGAAGTCGGTGTCTTTGGTTTAGAATTTTCGTTTTCTGCCACCGTTTTTGTTTTTTTGATTACAGCGCAGTTTTGTGTGGAAAATAGCACATAACTATCTCTCTGTTGCGTCGTTTTAATCTCAATGTTTGAAATAAATGCAAGTTTGATTTTACAAATACTGCTGTCTCGTAGACGTATAAACAGGGCAAAGTAAGTGTACCTAGTGTATGTAAGTAAGTATCATAGTATTATCATGTATGTGTGTGTAATCACACCTTATTTAGGATTAGCCAAGACAGCAATATATTAAGATCGTGTACGCTCAATCTATGTGAACACACAATAAATCGAGGCGTTATCCAATGCAGATGTCTTTCATTTACCACGACACTTCATGGCGAACCTGCCATTCAAGGTCATATTGCGAGTGAAATTAGGACAGTAAATAAAATAATTGTGATCATACAATTGAACATTAATATAAAATGTGTGGTATTGTGTTGTAATGTAAATCATGTGTCAATCTACCCAAACAAAAGAAGAGACGATCATCGCGCAGACGGCTGCTGGTAGTGGGAACAATGGTGCGACAACCGAGCAGGGCTACTACAGCATCAGCACGACAAATATCCTTCTCACCCTGATGACAATCGTACTACTGGCAGCGGCATGCTATGCTATCTGTTATTATTACAAAAAGATGCATGTCTAATGGATGGAGAGGCAGATGAACCACAGGTCCTTACGTCGCAGGCAGACCTCATTGTATTTCAAGAAACACGCTCCCCGTGATGATGACGCCGCTAAACCCGTGTAAGTGAAAAAAAAACCTGACTTTTTCCAAAAATTTAATTGCCGCTTACAGTTTAGCGGTACCTAAAAAAAAAATAGTTCCTCAAGACTTGTGACACGTATTATGTGAACAGATAAAAACAACAATATAGTTTTAGTGGTATGAGGAACAGGGTGTAAAGTTCACTCATCCACCATAGAAAAGGGAGGATCCTCCGACCAGACGGGTGTTGTGTCTGGCGGGCAACTGCCCATCGGTTGGAAGTTGAAATCTTGTATGTATGTCGATCGCTCGGTAAACTTTAACTGCGCGATGCAGGATTTGTGTGACGTCATGTCTTTGATGCGTAGTTTGTATGTGGCGGTGTAACCGCTACATCACTCCCCTCCGGAGACCGGAGGTCGATAGTGGGTTGAATCTTGCGATGCTTCACACAGTGCCAGCTGTGGTTCCAGTGAGTCGGAACCGGGTGCCGCATAGTTCGCGGTGAGTCGGAACTTTCTGTGGTGATTGCGGCGATTGTGGTGATTGTGGTGATTCCCCAGTGAGTCGGGGTGATTGAGGTGATTGCTGTGATTCCCCAGTGAGTCGGGGTAATTGAGGCTGCTTGCGTTGATACCCCAGTGAGTCGGGGTGATGAGGCTGAGGGTGATGACCAGGAATGCGCGTTCGCTGCATGCTGGTGGTCAGGATACCCGTTGAAGCCGTGGGTGCTGGCTGGCTGTGTGACTCGCCTCACGAAAGCTTGCGGGAGTGATGATGATGATGACGTCACGCTGAAGTAATTGCACGAAGGCTGCGTTGACGTTCATACTCGGGGTCACCAATTTAGTGGTATGAGGAACAGGGTGTAAAGTTCACTCATCCACCATAGAAAAGGGATGATCCTCCGACCAGACGGGTGTTGTGTCTGGCGGGCAACTGCCCATCGGTTGGAAGTTGAAATCTTGTATGTATGTCGATCGCTCGGTAAACTCTAACTGCGCGATGCAGGATTTGTGTGACGTCATGTCTTTGATGCGTAGTTTGTATGTGGCGGTGTAACCGCTACATAGTAATACATAAACTATTATGAAAATCAATGCTACGGAACTTTTAAGTGATACATAGTGATGCTCCTATAAGCATATAATTTAACTTTACATCTTAATAATAAGAAATAGCGTGTAAAATCCAAAATTGATTTGTTGCAAGTAAGTAATTAGAATAAGGTTTTATTGTGCTAATATGTAACAGTTCATAAATCGTGCACGACGACTCGCCGAACCCGAAACCCCGCGCCATAAAAGGAATGTTTTCGCATTGCTATCCTTATTTGGAAGACAGTTTAAGAATTGTAGTGAAGATAATTAGTTGCTAGGATGATGTCATTACATTCCTTTATGTTTTATTTTTAGATTATGGCCGATGAGTTTATTAGAATATATGAAGATTTAGTGGACATCCGTAGATATTTAATAAAGAAAGGGCAAGCAAAATTTACGGGTTCTATTGCGATAAATAAGTTGAAAGAGGCTAAACATTCATTTAGAGAAGCGCAATTATTATATTCTAAGTTATCGCACGATTTAAAGCCCGAAATAGTGACGGAATTGTCCACCACCTTTGATAAATATTAAGAGTGTATTTTTAAAGATAAGTCAATTGTGTACTTCCCCTCCTAGTGAAGTAATAATTGTAAAAATGGATTTTGACATTCGAACAGCGTGTAACTTAATTCCCCTTATGGATGGTAAGGAGGACACCACGAAACGATTAACTGATGCAGTGGAGATGTATGCGGATATGTTAGACAATTCGGGAGAAAATCTTTTAATAAAATTCGTAATTAAAGGTCGCCTATCTGAGAACGCTAAGCTCCGTTTATCTAATAACTACGAAACCGTTCCTAATTTAATACAAGATTTAAGGAAACATTTATTAACTACAAAATCGTTTACCGCTATTCAGTCCCGCCTCTTAAATACGAACCAAGGTTTTAGGTCAATTGACGAGTATGGGTCAGAATTAGAACAACTTTTTACCGATTTAACCATCTCACAGGCAGACGGAGATTCATCAAAGTTCGCGATTCTAAAGCCATTAAATGAGAAAATGGTCATTAAGAAGTTTTCAGATGGGTTGAAATTCAAGGCTAAGCACCTTCGTGGCCGCTCGCAACTATAGCAATCTCAAGGACGCCATACGAGGTGCAAAAGACGAGGATGTATCAACGCCTTCTACGTCCTCAAAGCCGGACGTCATGCAGTATTCAAGAAGAGGTCGAGGTAAGTTTATACCTTATTCAGGACCAAGGGGTCAAAGTCAACGTGGCCGCAATTATGGATCTTTTAATAATTATAATCGCCGTGGTTATGGAAGATCATTTCAGAATTATAACCGCGGTAGAAACTTCCCACAGGCGAATTGTAACAATGGCCGATATAACCATCGTGGTAATAGGCGAGGAAATAATTACAACCGTAATGTTGTTTTAACAACGCAATCTATACAACCCGCGCAAGCATCGGCACAAGAGGACGTTTCCCAAAATTCTAATGAAAATGTTAGTTCTCAAAATTTGACAAAAAGGCAGTTTTTTCGATTTTAATAGTTATATTTTGGCTTGTAAGGGACGATGTCAATTTGTGTCATTTTATTGTAATAACAGAAAATATTCCTTTTTAGTAGATACGGGTGCGTCAATATCTATTATTAGGAAAAATGAATTAACCGATTTGATGCGTATAAGTTATAATAACACTACTATAAACGGCATAGGAGGGCAGATCAATTCCTTGGGATATGTAACTTTGAAACTTGTTACAGATAATAATGACACGTTTTTTCATAAATTTTACATTTTTGAAAATTTACCCTTTAATGCAACTGGTATTTTAGGCTTAGATTTTCTATCTACTTATGGCTGTAATATCGATTTGGCTAACAATGTGTTAGTTGTTAATAATGCAGGTAAACTAATTTATTTACCCATCTCGCCTAGACTTGATTTAACGTTTACTAATAATAATTGTCAAGTATTACCGGCCCGAAGTGAATCGACCCATTTCGTAGAATTAGATATTGATGTGGAAAATGATTGTGTTGTTTGCTCGAGAGAGATAGAGAAAGATATTTTTTTAGCAGGAGCTATAGTTAGACCTAAAAATCGTAGGATACCGATCAGAATACTTAATATTAGAGATAAAGAAGTAAGACTAGAAAATTTTATTCCAGAAGTAAAATTATTAAGCACGTATAATATTTTTTTATTTTGATAAGACTAATGCCAATGCTAATAGGGCCGAAACCTTACTTTCGTTAAAATTAAATCATCTTAATTCAGAAGAAAAGAGTTCTCTCGAAACAATTTGTACAAAATATTCAGATGTATTTTTTCTGCCAGGAGATAAACTAGCCACCACCAACGTTTACGAACAATCCATAACACTAAGGCCTAACGTTAGTCCTATATATGTTAAACCTTATAGATTGCCACAATCAATGAAGCCAGAGATTGATAGGCAAATTAAACAAATGTTGAAGGACGATATAATAGAAGAGTCCTCAAGCGAGTGGAACAGTCCAGTGTTACTCGTTCCCAAAAAGTCAGAAGGCTGTAAAAAGTGACGTTTAGTAGTGGACTATAGAAAACTCAATGATGGAATAGTCGATGATAAGTTTCCACTACCAAATATCACCGAAATCTTAGACTCACTTTCAGGCTCAATGTATTTCACTCATTTAGACCTAAATCAAGGCTATTATCAAGTTAGTTTAAGCCCCGAAAGTCGTAAATTTACTGCTTTTTCAACTAGCTCGGGTCAGTATCAATTAAAGCGACTTCCTATGGGACTAAAAACTTCCTGTAGTAATTTCAGTAGAGTAATGTCTATATCTATGTCTGGTCTGACGTATGACAAATGTTTTATTTATCTCGATGATTTAATAATTTTTGGGCGAAATCTAAATTCTCATAATAAAAATTTGATAGATGTACTCGAAAGGTTAAGAAAAGTAAACTTAAAACTCAATCCGGACAAATGCCAATTCTTAAAAAAGGAAATATTGTATTTTGGACATTTAGTTTCTGCTGATGGAGTATTACCAGATCCAGAAAAAACATTAGTTTTACAAAATTACCCAGTACCCAAAACAGTAGATGAAGTGAAACGATTTGTAGCTTTCTGCAATTACTATCGTAAATTTGTGCCATCGTTTGCTGAGATAACATTACCTTTAAATCGATTGTGCAGAAAGAATACAGTTTTCAATTGGACAGCGGAATGTCAACACTCTTTCGTTATCTTAAAACAAAAATTAATTAGTCCACCCATACTTCAGTACCCAGATTTCTCAGAAACGAACAAATTTATTTTACAGACTGACGCATCAGGTGTAGCTATTGGTGCAGTTTTGTGTAACAATGACCTAAGGCCCGTAGCATATACTAGTAGACCATTAAATAAAGCAGAATTAAACTACCCCACAATACAAAAAGAACTTACTGCTATAGTCTGGGCAGTAAAGTACTTTAGGCCGTATTTATTCGGTAGGCATTTTACAATAATGACAGATCATAAACCACTAATTTATTTATTTAGCATGAAAGATCCCTCTAGCAGACTGTTAAAGTTTCGTTTAGTTCTAGAGGAGTATGATTTTAAAATAGAGTATGTGCAAGGGAAGGATAATGTAGTCGCGGATGCATTATCCAGAATAAATGTGACTTCTAGTGAATTAAAGTCTATGAATGAGAAAATTTCAGAAGTTAATGTCATGACTAGGGCACAAAAAAGGAAAATGGATGAGACCATAAGAATGAATCACCGCCAATTAGTAAATCTGCTGACGAAGGGTCTGATCAGCCTAGAGTCGTGGAGTTATTGAGGAAGCCGAATGATGTCGTGGAGATGATTTTGCTAGACAAAGATAAAGTGGATAAATATAGAAGAGATAAATTGGTAAGTGCGGAAGACGAGTGTCTCGCTTACATCCCTAGTAAAATGTTGTTATGTGTAAACCTTACCTTTAGGGCACATTTCTCGCGAGCCGAATTTGTGACTAAGTTAGAGAAGTTTAGCAATAATATAAAGGTAAAAGAAGTATGCATAGTTAAAAATAATGAAAATGAAGAGTTATACAAGGTTTGTGTAGTGAAATACAAACATTAAAAGATTGGACCGGTCCGAGAGTATGTATACTAAGAGGAATAGAAAGAATAGATAACGATAATGAAAAACAATGTATTTTAAATGACTATCATTTACTGCCTACCAGTGGACATGCTGGTGTCCGCAGAATGACTAACAATATCAAGAGGCGATATTTCTGGCCAGGTATCGATGAAGATGTTCTTGATTTTGTAAAAAAGTGTTCCATATGTCAGAAGACTAAATATAGTAAATACACAAAACAGCCGATGACGATCACAACGACAGCGTCATCAGATTTTGAAAAAATATTTTTAGACTTGGTAGGTCCTTTAGATAAAGACGAGAATGGAAATCGTTACATTATAACAATTCAATGTGAACTAACTAAATTTATTGAAGCATATCCTATAAAAAATAAAGAAACCGAAACTGTAGCAAGATCAATTATACAGAATTTTGTTTTACGTTTCGGTATACCTAAAGTTATAGCAACTGATAGAGGCTCAGAATTTGTATCAAGCACTATAGAATAGAATTATCTTTATTCGAATTATCTTTAAGTTTGCAAATTATTAAAAATAGAAAAATTTATGTCCACAGCATACCACCATCAAACAATCGGATCTCTTGAAAATGCTCACAAGCATTTAGGCGCTTTTCTAAGGACTTATTCAGGCAACAACGGCTATGAATGGTCACACTGGACACCGTTTTGGTGTTTCAGTTATAATAATACCGTCCACTCCGAGACGAAGTACACGCCCTTCGAACTAATTTTCAGCAGGCCGTGTAATATACCTAATAATATTAAGAATTGTAATAGAATAGAACCATTATATAACCCCAATGACTACTCTTTAGATTTAAGATATAGGCTACAAGTAGCGCTAAAAGAAGCTAAACATAATTTAGAAACTAGTAAGGAAAATAGAAAATTAGCATATGATATTACCGGGTCTCCCTTGTTTTACCGAAAAGAAATTGCCAAATTATCACTTCCCAAACAAATTTTCGCATAATTTCGTTTGCCAAATTATTACTTCCCAAAAAATCTCTTTACAAATAATTGTTACGAAAACCTATGTTTGGCAAGTGAACGTTTGAACAATAACTTGTTCACCAACTAGTACTTTTACCTTTTTTTATCTAGTCAAATATTTCAGTTGGTATAACATATTTTACGCAAAAATTATATTATTTCTCTCGATAGCCTCCTAAAAATAATCTCTTTTTTCCATATTTTTTTCTATATAATCTAGTCGTTTCTGGCACTCGCCGGCCGCTGCCGCGGCACCGCTCGCTTCGCTCGCTCGGCTCGTGCGTAGGTGGTCACAGTTTTAACCTAACCTAACCTAACCATTTTTTTAAAATTAATAACCTACTGTAACTAGTTCCATAAATAACTTGACTAAACGTTTATTGTCTAAATATTGTTTGCTGTAATAAATCATTTGATTAAAGACCAAAAGCCTTAATGACATTATCCTTGGTAACAATCTGCCAAGTAAACATTTGACCAAATGAAAATGTGCGTACTAAAATTATTCCAAATATTACATTGGTATAAAAAAAGGTTGCTAAAATTTGTTTGGGTAATGAAAATTTGGCAAAATCTTTTCGGCAAAACGGCAGGATCCCGATATTACCTAACGGTTGTAAAAGGAAGCTTAACGAAGCTGAGAGTCATAAACTCTCCGTCATTGTGAATTTTTTGTACTGGACTGTGGTCTAGTATGTGCAGGTATGCCCTCTCGCAATAGCTTGCCATATTTGGAATTGCGTAAAACCAGTTTATACTAGTGATACCTACGACTGATACCTATTTCAATCAGCTATTACAAGCCTGTCGAAAAAAAAAACTATTTCACACACTGTAGTTAATAACCCTAGAACCTTAGTTTCACAGTAAACGATGATAACTGTAATTTTTACTGGCGTAAAAAGCTATTATTATAATTAGATTACTGTATTCTTTTAACTAAAACATACTGAAAACAGTATTTTTGAAACTCGTATAACAGCATAGGGAATGGCCCTACAGATTTGGTCCCATAGTCATTGATATAGGGTTTTTATATATCAATGCCCATAATGAAAAGTGAAGAGAATAACATGTTCTAACGGAATATAACTTTTTTTTTGTTTGGCCGGCACTTTCATAATTTAGCCCAAAATGAATGATCTCCTATAGAAGAAAATTAGCAAATTGAAACTGTCATAATTGCGTAACTTGAAAACTCACTTTTTTGTTTGTAAAGACATTTCTTTAGTTTTGGTTTTAAATGAAAGGTCTAAACTTAAAACCATTTGTCACGTTTAGTTCATGAAAATCGGCCCGCGGAACAAAAGAAACAGTCATTTTTATATATGGAAATTTTGTTTAGTTAATAATTTGTAAATGTTTGTTCTAATAACGCCTCACTTTTAGTTAACTCATAATTATACTCATTGATTTTACTCATAAAATTTTCGTACCTACGGCGGGCTTAATATGAAAATACTTTGATACGCGAGCGCCGCAGTGTCTATGTTGTAGGGAGTAATGATAATCTCGACATTTCAAACTTTGTCTTTTTTGTGTTTTTTCAAAAATCTTTTTTTTTTATTTTTTTATTATTGGATGCTGTAGAATGCTAGTAGACCATGGTCTGAACAACGTTTGTTCTAGCAAAACTGTGATTCAAATTTCACAGTGTATTATTATGTTGTAAACTCAAACTCAAAGCATTTATTTCAATTAAACCATTTACAGGCACTTTTGAATTGTCAAAGAATCGGTCAGTTAGTCAGAAAGTTGAAGCTAGTTGCCCATTCCAAAACGTAGATCTCTATGGAGACGAACGGGCAAGAAACTCCAAGGCCACTCTTTTAAATATAGATAATACTAAATTCTGGGTACATTATTCTTGTTGCTTCTATATGTGAGAACAATGTACAAAAAATAATCAAAGCAGTTGAAAATATATGATTAAAAATAAGCCCTGGCAGATAAGAGATGACCAGTCTCAACTGACGGCGCCCGTTCACGAACATGACGCGTGGATCAGCACCATCCAGCTCAACCATTTTGTAGGGAACCGAATGATCCAACACACTCGCCACCATCAGCGAGACATTTAAGTGAGCTTGACATTCTCTCAACTGCCATGCTCTTTCAAGTCAACATACATCTTAATAACATAATAAACGGCTCCATGGTACTCACATTTACAAAAAAATCTAAAAATGCTTCTAAATTATACAAAACTATAGTTTGCAATGTATTTAAGAAATTAATAGAATTTGACTACCAAAAAGTAAGAAAATCATTATTATCTAATTGGAGCATTAAACAATTTACTTGGTAAAATAAAAAATAAACATTAAGTTTGTAATGTCAAAAACAGAATTCAAAAAAGGGAAAGCAACTCTTCCAAATATTAAAATTTTAACTAGTGAGCCCAAGTGGCTGTGGAGCAGGACCAGCATTAAGCCAAGCATTTTTATCTACGATATAATCATCCAACTTATAATATGCTTGTCTACATAGTGCGCGTTTAATGCATGTTTTAAATTTCTTCTCATTTAGTTGAAGAATATCGAGTGGTATTTTATTATAACATTTTACACAGTACCCCATAAAAGAAGTGTGAACTTTAGACAATCTAAAACATGGTTGATCTAATTTGTTCCTATTTCTAGTGTTAAAATTATGCCTGTCACTTATCTTACTAAAAAGGTGTAGATTTTTTCGAACATACATAATGTTTTCATATATATACTGACAAGGTACTGTAGAGGCTTTAATATGAGAGGGAACCTCATATGTCACAGGCTGGCATGAAATCTTTCTCCGTCCGAATAATCTGTCAAATATATTTAAATAGGATTCGTGAAGGTTGTTCTTTTGTTGAAGAAAATATATGGGAGTCAGCTCGAGTCTTCCGCCCGCGTGTGTCCATGTAACATTGATTTAAAATATAGTCTCTGCTCTTTAAAAGGGTTTTAATTAATTACACTAAACGATCCCTAAAGCACCGCAGCCAAGCGCGGTGCTGACATTTGGTGGAGGCGCCGAACTAAGAAGAGACAGGAGATCCACGCCAGAGAACAAAGCTAAGTGGTTTACGAAAGAATTGCACCATGTCACACGTACATTTCACAGGCACTGGTGCAGATTGCTTCGAAGAATTTCTTATTCAATTTCGTATTGTGGCGGCCATAAATAAGTGGACAGAAAGTGATTTAGCGCTCATATTAGGAGCATATTTACAAGGTCCCGCACTCGCGTATTTCAAATTAATTTACAAAGAAAATTTAGATTTTAAAACAATTTGCGACTTACTAAAAAATTAATTTCCAACTAGCATAGACTACGTGGAAAATTTTTATAACGCACGCCAAGAAGCCAATGAAGACGTAATTGCATTCTTCTATAAATTGGCAGACCTTGCTCAGAAAGCACAAATCAAAGATGAGAAAAATTTCATAAAAATATTTTTAAAAGGGGTTACACCAGATTATAAATTAAAACTGGGGACAAAAATTTATGCGTCGAAAGCGGAACTCAGAGCCACCCTCGAACAAATAAAAGAAATTTTTGAGGAAGCTCATCACGAAATAGTAAATCTACCCTTACAACCTCCTAAAGGCATCCTGTCCAAAGTAAGGATAGAAGATCCGCCATTCGTAGTTAACCAAAGACCCGCGATGGCCACGAGACCATCAAGCCCCGCGCCATCACCCTCTGCGGCGACCCCTCCACGCTCCTCAGGCGACCGTAGAGATACTGAAACTTTCCACACTCCGAGGTATAATTTACGACCGAGATATCAATTTACGAATAGAAATAATCATTCTCCACTTACCCCCAGTACAATAAACCCACAAAATCCGTATAACCCAAACTACCAAGGACACAGACGCTAGATGATGAATGGGAGGTGCAGGCTGTGTCCAGAAACAATAGTCTCCCAGAAGAAAACGACGTGCAAAGTAACTACAACCCTTTTATTAATGTAATTATAGCTAAACAGGCCTATTCTGCACTGATAGACACCGGAGCATCAATTTCGTGCATATCAGAGCATTTAATGTTCGAACTGAACCTTAAATATACCAGTGACAATACGAAGCATTTTGTGAAGTCAATTTCAGGAACGTGTTTAAAAGTTGTTGGAGAAACGAAGATTAGCTTTATAGTGGACTCATGTGTATTTGTTAACAGTTTTGTGGTAATTCAAAACATAAACCAGAAACTGATCCTCGGACAGGATTTCTTTCACAAATGCGGTGCTGACATTTCTAGGTTGACACCAACCTCGCTTATGGATATAATCCTTGCAAGGAGTGTCTAGTTGACACAATTGGTCCAACTTAGACTGAGGTCTCACAGTTTAGTCGGAATTAACTGACATTGGATAAAGATTGTCTTGTGAGGAGGTTTTGTGATTTTCCCTCTGGAGTATGGTCGTGAATTATTAATTTTGGGCGCTTGCTTCTTGAACCTTTGTTCCCTCTGGCTTAATTATGTCCGATGGAGTTAAGGCTTAGGATGTAGAGTTCTTTATTTTTTTTTAAACCCCCTCTGGGTAGATGTGAACTGTCACATCAGTTTGTTTGTTTCTCCGAGGCTTGCTGCGCCTTTTTCGATGGTTTTGGTGCAGTAAGGTTTAAACATGACGACGTTAACCTTGTGGGTGCATGTTAGCACATATTGTCAGTTAACTTAGCTGATATCTAGTCTGGTATCAAGACTTTGTGATTCGTTCGTCCTGACTTAAGCCTTCTCTTGTAAGGGAAAGACCTCACTATGTATTTTAATTTCCATCGTTAGGTAATGTTTCGTTTGGGTATAGGTAGGAAGGGTTGGAGATTATTCGGACGCTCTGAATAAAGGTATCTGCTGGATACATTTATTCATCTAAGGGCGTAGCTTGTGTAGAGGCTTTAATATGAGAGGGAACCTCATATGTCACAGGCTGGCATGAAATCTTTCTCCGTCCGAATAATCTGTCAAATATATTTAAATAGGATTCGTGAAGGTTGTTCTTTTGTTGAAGAAAATATATGGGAGTCAGCTCGAGTCTTCCGCCCGCGTGTGTCCATGTAACATTGATTTAAAATATAGTCTCTGCTCTTTAAAAGGGTTTTAATTAATTACACTAAACGATCCCTAAAGCACCGCAGCCAAGCGCGGTGCTGACAGTACCGTCATGATGTTAATTTTCTTGAACAGTTCCCTTAGAGTTTCGCGTCTGCGGAGGTTGTAGATGGCTCTGACGGCCCTCTTTTGCAGAATAAAGACAGAATCAATATCTGCAGCCCGTCCCCACAGCAAAATACCGTAAGACATGATGCTATGCAAATAACTAAAATAGACCAGTCTCGCGGTATCCACGTCTGTTAGTTGGCGGATTTTCCAAACAGCGTAAGCGGCTGAACTTAGCCGCCCTGCAAATGATGTTATGTGAGGACCCCACTGTAGTTTGGAGTCAAGCGTTATCCCCAGGAAAACCGTCTTTTCGACGAATTCTAGTGTCTCCTTATTCAATACAACGTGACATTCACTACTTCTAACATTCGGTGACGCGAATCTTATGCATTTAGTTTTCTTCTCATTTAATACCAAATTATTTACAGTAAACCAATTATGGACCGTAAGCATAGCGTTATTTACGTCGTCAAGCTCCTGTGCATGTCTGTCTACTTTAAAAATCAATGATGTGTCATCAGCAAATAACACCATTTGTGGTCGATTTTTCAGTAAATTTGGTAAATAATTTATATATACTAAAAAGAGGAATGGACCCAATATCGAGCCCTGAGGTACACCCATTATGACATTTAAACCCAATGAATGTATACCGTTTATTTGAACTTGCTGCAGTCTATCATTCAAATATGATTTTACTAAGCTCAGCGCAAGTTTATCCAGACCGTAATGCTCAAGTTTCAAGAGCAGTGTTTCGTGATCCACGCAATCAAATGCCTTGGATAGGTCGCAAAAGATGCCTATTACATCTCGTGCCTCTTCCCATGCATTAAAGATGTGTTTCAATAAGGTGACACCGGCGTCGGTTGTGCAACGTCCTTTGGTGAAACCATACTGTTGATCGTGTAGGATGTTATTACGATTAAAATGATTGAGCATTTGATTTAACATTACTTTTTCAAATACCTTGCTGAAAACCGGCAAAACTGATACGGGTCTTTAATTATTAGTATCTTTGCTGTCCCCGGATTTGAAAAGTGGAATAACTTTACTGTATTTCATTAAATCCGGGAATATCCCTTGATCTACACTCAAATTAAATATTAAAGCTAAATAGGGTGCAATTGTCTCATGTAGACATGCCCCACAGATCTTCGGTAATTTTGATCTTAAGTTGCTTAAAAGCCTTTATAACGACCACAGGGTTTATATGTTTAAATTTAAATTCCACAGGGCAGGCTGAAACATTCGCTTTTAATAAATCAATCGCAAGTGAGGGGGTGGAATTTAAAGTTTCTGTAGTTTTAATTGGAATATTGGTAAAGAAAGTTCCAAACTGTCTTTCTTTATTTATTGTAGTTCAGGATAAACTCTGTGCTGTGGCTTCGTTTTTGTTTGTCAAAAATACTTTCCTTTGTAGCCTCGATTAAATTATTGGATTCATTTATCTCTTCAATTAAGAATCCAAATTACTTTTAAGACAAATGTACAGTAGGTTTATAAGTACTCAAACAAAATCGTTTCCCTCATCGCGGCAATACGTTACCTTTTAAAACAGCTAAACCAAATCGGCGAATGCAAGGAAAATTAATATTTATGTTGTTAAGTTTGAACAAAATGTATTTTGATACATTTTGTTCATGTGAGAACGGGTAAAAGAATTTAAACAAAACTATTTGTGATTTGAAAAGTCAAGATCTTTGTTTTGCATGTGGCTGAAAGGGATTTTTCAAATAAATTAAGTATTCATGGAAAATCACTAATATTCGCAACAAGTTTTCCGAAAAATGACGTGAGACTGACGTTTGATCATTTTGTTACATGAAACTACTTTTGATTTTGTAAATTAAAAATATCAACATAATTATATATGGTCTACTTGCATGTGGCTGGACAACTTTTGTCAACTTCCGTACAAAATAAAACAAAAAAATAATGTTGAAAAAACCTTTTTTAGGGTTCCGTACCTCAAAAGGAAAAAACGGAACCCTTATAGGATCACTCGTGTGTCTGTCTGTCTGTCTGTCTGTCTGTCTGTCTGTCCGTCTGTCACAGCCAATTTACTCCGAATCTAATGGACCGATTAAGTTGAAATTAGGTACACATGTGTATTTCTGTGACCCAAACACGAATGTGTAACGTAAATAATTTAATTTTGAATATAGGTGTCACTTTTGGGGCGCAAACAAGAAAATTTAAAAAAAAAGTTTTGCTAACAGTACCGTGTGACATATCAAATGAAAGGGTTTGTTGCGAGGATCTTAAATATATTTTTTATATAATATTAAAATAAATACTTTTAAAGATATTTGATAAATTCAATGAAAAATGACCATTCCCCCCCCCTTATCTCCGAAACTACTGGACCAAAAATTTTGAAAAAAATACATAGTATGGCTCTTTACTCATAGATTACAGGAAAACCTATAAGAAGTCTATGGTCTTAAAATAACATGATAAATCTCTCAATATTGTGCGTAAAAACTTACATTTCGTCGCTCGGCATCCAAAAGGCCCATCTCTCTAGCTAGGTACTATAATATCAAAATATCAAAAGTGTTTGACCGTCTGCTTAATACACAAATAAATAAAACTGTAAATGTTCATGACAACCAATTCGGGTTTCGGCGTGGTTTGTCAACAGAAAATGCAGTGTTGTGTCTTAAGCATACTATCACATACTTACTCGTACACACAGCGTAGGACGCCGATTTATGCTAGGTTCATCGATTTATTCAAGGTTTCTGATCAGGTTGCTTATGACGTATTGTGGAGAAAGATGGAGAAGAATAGGTTGCCAACGGAGCTTATAAACATCTTTAAATAGTGGTATGGTAATCAGATCAATAGTGTACGATGGGCTGGAACTTTTTCCAAGCCATACAGGTTGGAATGCGGGGTGAGGCAGGATTGGCGAGCTCAGCAGCACCAGAGTGGGTTGCTATATAGATGGTATTTGTGTAAATAATATTAGCTATGCAGATGATTATGGTGCTTCTGAGCGCGTCAATCTGTGGTCTCAGAAAGTAATTGGTCGCCAAATGTAAGCAGTATGCCAAAACACATGGTTTGATGTATAACTCCAATAGGTCGGTGCTGCCCCGTTTTTGTAGCGCATCGGGAATATTCGCGGACGCACATATTAATTGCTTTTACGCAACGATGCGAATGAGGTGTGCATCCCTGGTACGCAGAGTACGGGCCAGCTCCAACAATATCGTTAGCAGTCTGGATTGCATGTACATCAATCACTGCAGTGCCGTCTCCCATGGGGTGAAATAAATTTAAACTAGATTACGTGGGGCACTCAGAAAGTTTTGTGATACTAGAAAAAAATATACTACAGGTTATATTTTTTTTATTAAATCTTTTGAAAGAACTCTCCATTGGCATACACAGTTTTATACGTCTAAACAAATTTTCATAACACATTTTCCAGTCCGCATCAGACACCTCTCCAATCTCCTTCTCAAATGCACCCAGTGCATCTTCAGGTGATGAAAACTGTTTTCCTTTGAGTTGATTTTTTATTTTGGGGAACAAGAAAAAGTCGCACGGAGCCAAATCGGGACTGTAAGGAGGATGACATATAAATTTGACCGGTGTGCTGTCCAGAAAGTCCCTTGTTTTGAGCGCCGAGTGAGCCAGCGCGTTGTCGTGGTGAAGCAGTAGCCCACGGAGGCCAGTGTTCGGTCGCTTGCTGCTTGCAGTAGTAAAAACTTCTGGCAAACATTTGGTAACATACCATTCAGCATTGACGCTTCTTTGATCTCGTCAGGGTATTGACACCAGATAAACTGGTAGAAAAAAAAAAAAACTTGCGATCAACATTTTGCCTGCACTTCTGGCTCGCTTCACTTTGGTAGGCGTTGGTTCATTTTGAAACAGCCACACGGTCGACTGATGCTTCATTTCTGGATCATATTGATAAATCTAAGATTCATCACCCGTAATGATATCTTAAACGCGCCGAGACTAGCCTGCTACCAATTTTGCTATCATGTCTCGGCACCATTCTACCCGAACCTCCTTCTGACCCTGCGTTAGATTTTACGGTACCAGCGTGAAACTATCTTCCATAACCAAAGATGCCTGTGTAGAATTTCATGCACACTTCCCGATCCAATCGGCAGTATACACCGTGAAATTTGAATCACAGTTTTGCTAGAACAAACTTTATTCAGACCATGGTCTACTACCATTCTACAGAATCCAAAAAAAAAAACATAAATTGGTTTTTGAAAAAACGTATACGTGGTGTCGTCTGTGTTGTCGGGAGTAACGATAATCTTGACATTTTAAACTTTGCTTTTTTTGTGTTATTTCAAAAACCAATTATGTTTTTTTTTTTTATTGGATGCTGTAGAATGGTAGTAGACCATGGTCTGAACAACGTTTGTTCTAGCAAAACTGCGATTCAAATTTCACGGTGTATGCTGAACCTCTTCATATGTAATTCGCCTATTCTCTTGAATTAAATTTTTCACAGCCAGCACTTTTTCAACAACCGTCATAGGGCGGCCACTTCTTTCTTTGTCTGCCAAAATTACTAGACCACCCATAAATTCGTTGAACCAGCGAAAAACAGTATTTTTAGAAGGGCTTTTTTTTCTATGAACACCATTCGAAGTCTTTCAAACGATTCTTCTGGTTTTAGTCGACATTTGAAATCGTACAAAATCATCGCGCGAAAATGTTCTCGTTATAAATCCAGTTTTCAGTAAGACGGACTATTTTGATTTTGCTCGTAAAAAAATGTGGAGGGAATTTCGAATTTGGAATGTCATGTTTTTTTGTAATAAATAGTCATCGTTTTAATTGACATCAAAACCAGCCAGTATTCTATTGACAAAAACTGTTAGTCGCAAAACTTTCTAAGTGACCTCGTAAAATAAGTTTTAACATAGTTCATAAGTTTACTAACGCAATGAGTCCTTGTTACTTGAATAAAGAAAAATATCTGGATTATAATTTTTTTTGAACGACGTTTTCTAAAAATGAAACCTAGCTAGATCGATTTATCGCTCCTGAAACCCCCTGCATACTAAATTTAATAAAAATTCTTGGAGCCGTTTCCGAGATTCAAATTATAATTATACATAGGTACTTATATACAAGAATTGCTCGTTTAAAGGTATTATTATTATATTAATACCGCGAATGTGAAATTTTTTACGAAAATCTGATTTTTGTTTTATTTCATTCTACACGTTCAAATAAGTGACCCTGCAATTTTAAAAAAAATGTCGCAGTCGCGGTATTGGATGCCGAGCGATGATTTGCAGTTGGAATGTATGGGAGAACATGTTTTTCAACTACAATGTTAAGTTTGTTCTTGGGATAAATAAATTCATCTCGTAGTTGAGACCCTTCATTGTGCGTAGTCCGACACGCACTTGGCCGGTTTTTTTTAAACCGAGTCGGTATTGTATTTTTTTCTTTTGTCGGTATCGTATTTCAAAAAATTAAAAAGTCTTCAGCTATCCTTAAGATCAAATTTTTATTTTAAGATTATACAATATCTGTGTAGCACCTCACACTTACATAAAGTCATACGAATTAGAAGAGCGCAGACGGCCGTTCGCCACCGCGCGCCCGCGCATCACAGAACATAAGCTAGCCGAGGTCACAGATTACATATACTACCGAGGTGAAAGGAATGCGAACTGGCCGGCTGTATCATCACGCTCGAACAAAGTAGATCAGATCAGATTCAGATTCAGATTCTACTGACATTGCCAAATTGTGTTAGTCCTAAGTTAACATATCGTTATTCGCCTTCTTATTCGCAACAAGCTCCCCTAAATATTATAGAGGACACTAAATTTAAAAAAAAATTGTACTATTCGGACTTCCAGAATATGATCAAGAATCCGAGAATCAATTAGACTATCGTATAATTGAAGCCTTTAAAGATATCCTAAATGTTGACCTGACCGGATATATTGAGGGAGTTTCTCGTATAGGAAGATACAATAACCCTCGGAGACCTATTATTATTGAGCTAATAAGCAAATGAATGACAAAATATATATTAGACAACGCAGTGTACTTCAAACATACAGGGCTTTTTATTTCCGTATACCTTAATAAGACAGCACTTCGCCAAAAAAAAGTATTACAAGAAAATCTACGCTCAGCAAGACATCTGACTTCTCACGGGCTAACACAAATAAAATGAGCACCTTTCGTCACTCAAGATATTCACTGTATTATACCAAAACATGCTAAGTATCAATAATAAACTACACTTATTAGAAGCATTTCTCGATGAAAAAAGAAAGTACCAGGCACTTTGTTTATCGGAAACTTGGCTATCACAAGGAAAGAAGGAATTAATAAACTGCAACAGATACATCCTCGCTACGTCATACTGTCGACTGAACTACGAAGGCGGCGGTGTGTGCATACTATTTCAGGAAGACTTAGAATTTATTGAACGTAAGGATATTATGGATAATTATGTCGGTGGAATACATCATTGAAGTATGTACCATTGAATTGCCTTAACTTCAAATTATACTAATAACTTTGTATTGAAACAATAGACAGCCTCATGTATTCTATAAACAATTAAAACTAATTCTAGAACTTCTATTAAAAAAATATCATAAAAATAAAATAATTTGTGAAAAAAAAAAAAAAAAAAAAAAAAAATGAAAAAATGTTTATTAGTTTTAACAAGTTTTCTTACATTACTAGGTAGTGATTGGAGCCTCCTTTTAAGCTAATAAAGCCTGTGTTAGGAGACTCCGCTCTTCCATACATTGTTGGTATTAACTATAAACTTGTTTATTAAAAAATAATAAAAACAGTAAAAAATATAAGGAATCTAATCTACGAAAACTATGGCTAATTTATAAGTTAGGCTAATAAGTGCTTACAGAGTTCAAATTGTGTGTAATAGTGTGATTGTATGTAATTGCGATTGGGTTGATGTATTCAGAGTGTTGTGTTTGTATGTGTGAAATGTGTGTGTTATGTGTGTGGGTGGGAGTACCTATATCATGAGCGAATGAGATTGAGCCTTAGGATACAGTTATATTTATAAATATTATATATACGTTATTGTTATAAACATATGCTATATTTATAACAACAACGCCTCTGTTTCCTCATAATTAAGTGGTATTATCCATTCAGCCAATAATTTTTGGAGGTGGTTTTATCGTAAATATCTTGGAAAATAGCTTGCAAACTAAAACATTATTAAACTTAATGCTAGAATACAAAATACAATAGACGTGGATATATTTAGTAACTTGTTCTGCTTAAATATTTCTAAAGAGCCATAAAAAACTCCTGAAAGAAATCGACACGTGTTTCACCTCTCAACGAGGTATCCTCAGGATGACGATGGACTTGTTGCGAACTCGAACATGGCGTGAAACCCACTTATATAGTGTCGCCGTTATCAGTGCGACCGTTATGAGTGCGATAAGGGGCGAACAATCGCAGCAAAGGTGACCTTGGCATACTCGTATTTAATTCGTTCAACAGTGTAATGTTTCCTGTATTATTTTTGACAATTTCTAAACTCTCTAGTACTGACATTCTGAAACCTTTATCACATGTGTGTAAAATTTCGAAAGTGTTATTATTATTTAACGAATGACCTGTATCTATTAAGTGTTGTGCAAAATGGGATTTTTCTGGATAATTATTCCTGTACGCTGCAATATGTTCCTTATATCTTGTCTGAAAATTACGACCAGTTTGACCTATGTAAATACCATTACAATCATCGTACAGGAACGGATTTTTGGATATTCTACCTTTAAGGGGGTGAAAAGGGTGGATTTTTGTTTGTATGAAAAATCTTATTCCTTGAGTTAATAACCTTAAAACTTGGCACGAATACTTATTTATGTAAATTATAAAGTTTTCCATTTTTAGTTTTTCTAAACTACCCCCTAAAGGAGGATTGGGGTGTGTCAAAGTTTGTATGGAAGAATTTTAACGAGCAGTCTGATTAACTCGAAACTCAGTATTTATAATGAAAACTGAAAATAAATAAAAACTTATATCAGGGTTTTTTGAAAATCTACCTCTAACGGGGTGAAACGGGGTACCTATTCATTTTTACAGTGGAGGACTTTATTTTGTGGCTTGATTTACTTGAAAATTGGTATAAATAATCTAAAAGTCAAATAATGGAAACGTCACAATAGATTTTTCAAAAATTATTATCATGCTATTTGCTATGGGGATGAGCAATATTGCATTATGTTCGTATTTTTCTATAGTTTACCGCAAATTGTAAAAATACTAGCCAAAAGGTTAGAATACTGCAGATAGTTATGGATTTAAGCTACCTTGTCGTAAAATGTTGCACGAAAATCGTATTGTGCCAGTGTCAATGTAACCCATACGATAAGTAGGTATAGGTGTTTCAAGTTTCTGTTTGTTTTGATGTTTTGCAATTTTATTTGATTTCACACAATGCATTTGTTATTATTATTACATAAATTTATTTTAATTACTTAAGTATAGATACATACACACATTGCAGTATAAAACGAATTATTTGTTATTATTATTATTATCTTACATGAATTAATTTTATTTAAGTATACATACACGTGTTGCAGTAGGTTTATAGCTGATTTACATCCGTCACCTCACACTTCAGGTTCAGTTGAAAACCAGCGTCAGGCACTAGCTGTCTGGCATTTTTGCTGAACTGGGCCTATTTGGCGCAGCCGCGAGGCACACCTTGTAATAAATAAATAAATAAATAACCTTTTAAAAGATTATCATCACGCTATACCTTTATGGAGCTAAGCAGTTACTTAATCATAACATATACAGGGTGGATTTTGAGATGGGGCTATAAGGGCAGCTTAACCGCTGTCACTACAAGAAAATGGTCCTAGGAGACTGTCCCTAAGTTTTTGAAACATTTTGATCTGCATTCACAGATTTTGAAAAAATTGTATAGTCAGCAAGAAAATGGCTAATTTTCACAAAAACTTTTTTGATGCCAGTCGATCCTATTTCTTATTACTAGGATCAAAAAACTATAACGGGCCAACTGAGGTTTGAGTACGAGAAAAGTCAGAAATTGCAAAAAAAACTTCCCATACATTTAATAGGAAATGAGAGGAGATAGAACACAATATACCTTTGTGTGATGAAAAAACTTTTTAATGAGGTACTTACTATTATTTAAATGAACACAATATACCACTATCTATACAACAGTTGAATTATTCCAATACTTCACTGGGCTGAATAAGGAACGAATGTAGCAGATAGTTACAGATTTAAACTTTTAAATGATTTTCATCCCGCTATACTTTTATGGAGCTAAGCAGTCAATCATGAATTCATCCATACTTAATACTTGATCAAACTCAAACTCAAAGCATTCAAATAAACCAATTACAGGTACTTTTGAATTGTCAAGTGGTCGGTCAGTCAGAAAGATGAAGCTAGTTGCCCATTCCAAAGCGTAGTAGGTACCTATGGAGAAGAACGGGCAAGAAACTCCACGGACACTCTTTTAAATAAAAAAATTGTTACAAAATATTGGTTACATTATTCATGTTGAAATTATACATGTGAGAACAATGTAGAAAGACGTGCACGTTAAAAGCGTCCGTAACAAAAAACAAAAATAAAAACAATTCAAAAATTAAAATAAACCGTGGCAGTTGAAAGATGACCAGTCCCTACTGACGGCGCCCGTTCACGAACATGACGCATGGATCAGCACCATTTAGCTCAACCATTTTGAAGGGAACTTAATGATCCAACACACACGCCACCATCAGCGAGACATTTGAGTGAGCATGACACTCTCAGCCGCCAGGGCACATTCAAGTCAATGAAAGACGTACCCAGGTAATGGTAGCTTTATGGAATGTACGTGGTCACAATGCCCACACATGTGATATGCAATTATACAATACAAAGAGATTGAATTTATACAAAGAAAGATAGTTTTTACAATCTTCATCAGCCGCAACAACACTTTCGAATGTTCATCAATTAATTTATGTGCCCTTGTGGAGCTGGACCAGCGCTAAGCCAAGCATTTTTATCAGCGATGTAATCCCCCAACTTATAATATGCTTGGCAGCATAGTGTGCGTTTTATACAAGATTTAAATTTCGTTTCGTTCAGTTGGAGTATGTGGGGAGGTATTTTATTATAACATTTTAAACAGTACCCCATGAAGGATGAGTCTACTTTAGCCAGTCTGAAACCCGGTTGAACTAATTGGTCCCTATTTCTAGTCCTATAATTGTGTCTATCACCTCTTTTACTGAAAAGACTTAGATGTTTCCTTACATACATGATGTTTTCATAGATATATTGACAAGGTACCGTCATGATGTTAATATCTTTAAACAGTTCCCTTAGAGAATCGCGTCTGCGGAGGCCATATATTGCTCTGATGGCTCTCTTCTGCAGAATAAAAATAGACTCGATATCTGCCGCCATACTATTATTATACTATCCATCCTAATATTATAAATTCGAAAGTAACTCTGTCTGTCTGTATGTTACCTTTTCACGCCTAAACCACTATACAGATTTCGATAAAATTTGGCAAGGAGATAGATAGCATCGCGGAGAAGGACATAAGGTACTTTTTGTCTCAAAAATAACCCTAACGGGATGAAAGTTTTTATGGGAAACCTATCATTTCTTAAGATAGGGCTATGAAAATTAAATTTATGCTTTTGGTAACAAATAAAGAATTGCGTATTTCTGCATTTTTCAAAAATCATCCCTCAAGAGGGAAAAATAGGGGATGATTTTAAAATTCTCATTATGTAATATTGTTTTTTTTGTTGTGTCTTTTTTTCAAAAGATTAAGGGGATTGGAAATATAGTCATAGTCCGTATCTTGAATCAACATTCAGTCTTTATTTCATTCAAATCGCCCACTCGGTCAAAAGTTGTTAAAAATTTAAATTCATAAACTAACCTGTCTAACAAGTAGGTATTATGTGTTCAATGGCGGCAAGAGTAGGTATTACAAATCAATGGTGATAATAATAGTAAAATGAATAATAAGTATTTTAAGAAATGCATTAGAATCATATAAGCTTGTGTTTTTTTTTAAATCGGACAAGTCTTAGTAGGACTTGCACCCTGAGGGTTGTGTATCAAAGCTGTGGTTGCTCGGTTGCCCGAATTTTCAAATTTGGATTGAAGGACAAACTTAACTTTCCAGTTAAAAAAGAATTTACAGTAGAGTAATGAAATACAGACTAAATGTCACTTCAAGACACAGCCCATAAATTTTTGATCCTAGATTGAAGAAAAACTTAACTTTCCAGTTCTTATATAACTATAAATTAGCAATTTTCGGATTTTCCTCTTTACTTGACCTTACTTCTCGCCAAACTTCATGCTGCTGGGCCAATGGCAAGTACCAAGTAGACTGGTTTATTTGCGCGTGTTAAAATATGCGGCATAAATGGCCATATTTTTATTGCGTTGACTTGGAAGTTTAATTTTCGTTACAGCTCCAAGAGACCGTAGATTTAAGTTTTTGATATCTATTTCAACTTGATGCCTCCACGCGTTCCTGAGAAAGGGTCTTGACAGACCACGAAGTCGTTCTTTAAGGGTTTCAATTTTTCATTTTGAGGTACGGATCTCAAAAAACAGATTTATTATCTGCCTGTTACCTTTTCATGCCGTAACGGCTGAACGGATTTAGATGAAAGGCATACGGATAGGCCATGACCTGGGTTAGGACACAGGATTATTAGCGATGGGAAGTTCAAACCCACATCAAACGTGTCCTTATCAAGAAATCATATTATAAAATTAAAAACTACGTTGAAGACAAGGAAATTCGGCAATAATTCCTTCTGCACATGTGGCTTCCCTGGTACCTCATTAACGGCATAAATAAAATAAAGTAAGAGTCATAAATAAAGTATTAAGTAAGAGTCTATTAACTGCTCCCAAATTACCATGTTTATTTACATCCTTATTTTATTTATTTTTACATCCGCCCTTGACATATTTACTATTCTATTATTTGACATTATATACCTACGATTTAATTTCAACTTTTTTTATTTTTTTGTCACTTTTGTGGACATGATAATTATTCAGATTGATTACAGTATTTACAGTTGTAATAGCAATCATATAATTGCGTTTTATTTAAAATAGGTTTTTTACTTTTATTAATTAATTTATTTTTTGTATAGATTCTTTTCTACACATTTTGTGAATGTGAGAACGCTGTAGGCTTAGTGGATTGTAGGCCTGTTGACCATTTTCTATTTTGTTAAGTACTTGGTACTTATTGAAAGACCTACACTGTCCTCCCATACCTAGAAACACTGTTATTTGAAAGTATTGTAAAAGCTAACTATTTTTAAAAGAGTAACCGTGGAGTTTCTTGCCGGCTCTTCTCCATAGGAAACGACCAATTGGAACCGTGCACCTAGCTTCTGACGTTTCATAAGTGCCCATGTAGGTTTATGTGAAATAAAATATTTTGATTTTGATTTTTGGATACTCTGAATCCCGGTAGTACGTTCCCATGGGATATTTTCCGACATCCACGCGGACGAAGCCGCGGGCAAAAGCTAGTATAATTATATAATTAATGTATACAAATATTGTAAAACACTTTAAAAGAGTAACGGTGGAGTTTATTGCCCATTCTTCTCCATACGAAAACTACCTTTTGGAAGGGGTGACTAGAATCAATTCAATTTTTTGTAAATTTTGACGTTCAAAAGTGCCTTTTTGTGCCTAATTGAAATAAATTATTTGACTTTGACATTCAATGATTTTTTCGCATCAGTAGGACAAACAAGGCGGAGTAGGGACTTAGAGCCGCGCGGCCAGCTTTTTTTTTTTTTTTTTTTGGGTGGGAAATTATCGAATAACTTCTCCCGCTCTGGGCGGAGCGGGAGGGCGTGTCAGACTCTTACTGACTAAAACCCACCCGTGTTCCTTCGGTTGCCCTGTTGCCGGGGGCCACGATTTCCCTATCGGTTTTCTTCGAACCCCCGGCAGGCATTGGCCCTAGCGGGCCCCGTCAATTCTGCTGACATCTCTCTGAGGCGCGCGTGGAACACAACGCGCCGTCGACCCGGACTTGATCCTTATCGGACGGCGAGCTACCCATTGCTCACCGTCTGCAAGCCCGCGCCTACGATGGCCGGAAATCGGCTCGCGATTCCCGCCCCGGGCGTCTCCTCCTGCGGCGGTTAGGGGCGTGAGGGCGCGAAATTTGCCTTTCCCTCACGCATTCCGCCTCCTCCTTCGCGAGCATTACCGCTTCGCAGAAGGAGGTGACGGCCTGCCATTTCCTCTCGCTCCGTACCATGGCCTGAACCAGGGCCGGACGCGAGAGATCACCGCCGCCGATCGCCTCTACGAGGACACGGCGTTGCTAAGCCCAAGCCGGGCAGACCTCTACCATATGCTCCACCGTGTCCTCAGGCCGATCCACACAATGATGACACCCGGGTGTTTCCTTCCGCCTTATCCTGAACAGGAACCTCCCGAAGCAGCCGTGTCCGGTGAGGACCTGCGTCAGGCGGAAGGTGAGGACGCCGTGGCGCCTCTCAAGCCACTCCTCAAAGAGGGGTCTTATCGCCGCAATTGTGGCGTGCCCAGCGCAGGGTTGTGACAATCGCACTCTCCATGACGCCATGAGATCCCGCTGGAGCTCTTTCCGCTGTGCCGCGATTTCTTGCGGCATCGGAGTTAAGCCCCGGCGTTTCGCCTCCTCGCGCCACTCCCAGATGTGCACGAGGACCTTTGCCTCCAGATCCCATGGCGGTAATCCGGCAAGGAGGCTCGACGCCTCGCAGGAGACCGTGCGGTATCCTCGGGCCAGCCGAATGGCCATAACCCTCTGGGACGCGTTCAACCGGCGGGCTGGCCGCAGCCTCAATGAACGCGCCCACACCGGCGCCCCGTAGAGGGCCATGGACTGCACGATCCCCGCGTAGAGCCTCCGGCAGGAGGCGTTTGGATCCCCTAGATTGGGCAGGAGCCGCTTCAAGGCAGCCCCGGCCCGCTCCAGTCTGGGAACCAAACGTCGGAAATGTTCAACGAAATTCCACCGGCTGTCGAAGACGAGTCCCAGATACTTCATCGTCGACTCGACACCGATGTGAACCCCTCCCGCCATTACCTGGGAACCCGACGGTGGCGCATTCCGAGGACAATGAAAACCCATGGCCTCGGACTTGAGCAGGGCCACCTCGAGTCCCAGCTGCCGGATCCTATTAACGATTGTCGCAACCCCGCGTGTCGCTAAGTCAGCCGCCGCCTGGTACGACCCCCCTTGCGCCAGGACCAACGTGTTGTCAGCGTAACAAACGACGCTGACGCCGCTAGGGAGGTCGGCGCGCAGCACCCAGTCGTATCCGATGTCCCACAGATGCGGCCGCCACGACCTCCGCAAACCTGGCTTGCTGCTCCGAATTGGCGCCGCCAGCGGCGTCCGACTCACCACCAGAAACCTCTGAGAGGACCGGCTCGCTGCTGGTCCCTCCAGGTTGGTGCCCCACCGTGGCGAGCCTCTCGGCTCGCTGGGAAAGTTCGTCTGGGCCGGCCTGGCTCGACTCACCACCCTCCTTGGTGGTGAGCCTTCTACCCACACCTTTACTTTTAGGCCGGGCCCTACCCCACCAGCTGGTGTGGATCTTCCGCCTGTCGTCGGCGGAGGACCACTCACCATCTCCTGAATTGGGGCGCTTCCGGAAGAATTTTCGGATTATCCCGTCAGCCCCCACGACTTCGCGCCCCGAGCTCTGGCTAGAGCCTTCCGCGCCAGATGCAGCGTCGGACTCCGACCCCGCATCACTCCCCTCCTTTCTTTGTTGTTGTTTTGTTTCGCGCGGCCAGCCTGTGCTCCAACAAACGGAGAATACAATGTTTTTACATCCACCTACACCGCAAGAAATAAAAAATATAGTAAAGACCCCTAAAAGCTTAGTCACGGCTTAGACGAACTGAAATGAAATGAAATGAAATTGTTTATTCTGTAAATAGGATATCTAAATCACTTTTACACGTCATGTAAAAAAAATTATTAAAAATAAGCTAGATGAGTTCGGCGTTTCCTATCTGACTACTCTGAGAAGAAAGGCCGAAACAAACTCAGAGGTCGCAGTCTCTTTTAAAGTCCAGACATAATCTTGGTCAGGCCATATGAGGAACATATAGACTAGTAGTTCTGCGATCAGTAGACCTCGCGAGCACAAACTTTTTGCAACAATTATTATTCCACTAAAGTTATTTAAAACGGGATACCATGTTTTTTAATTAAAATAGGATATTTTGTTGAAAAAAAAACATGATAAATATCCCATTTTAAAGAACTTTAGTAGTGAAAATCAAAAATCAAAATCAAAATATTTTATTTCACATAAACCTACATGGGCACTTATGAAACGTCAGAAGCTAGGTGCACGGTTCCAATTGGTCGTTTCCTATGGAGAAGAGCCGGCAAGAAACTCCACGGTCACTCTTTTAAAAAATAATAGGCTTTTACAATACTTTCAAATAACAGTGTTTCTAGGTATGGGAGGACAGTGTAGGTCTTTCAATAAGTACCAAGTACTTAACAAAATAGAAAATGGTCAACAGGTCTACAATCCACTAAGCCTACAGCGTTCTCACATTCACAAAATATGTAGAAAAGAATCTATACAAAAAAATTAATTAATTAAAAAAAGTAAAAAACCTATTTTAAATAAAACGCAATTATATGATTGCTATTACAACTGTAATCAATCTGAATAATTATCATGTCCACAAAAGCCACAAAAAAAAAAAAAGTATATAATGTCAAATAATAGAATAGTAAATATGTCAAGGGCGAATGTAAAAATAAATAAAAATAAAGATTTAAATAAACATGGTAATTTGGGAGCAGTTAATAGACTCTTACTTATTTATGCCGTTAATGAGGTACCAGGGAAGCCACATGTGCAGAAGGAATTATTGCCAAATTTCCTTGTCTTCAACGTAGTCTTTAATTTTATAATATGAATTCTTGATAAGGACACGTTTGATGTGGGTTTTGAACTTCCCATCGCTAAGTTCTGTCACAGACTTTGGCAACATGTTATAAAAGCGGATACTGTTTATAAGAAATGACTTGCTTGTTTTAGTTAATCTAAATTTGGGTATCACAATTTCATGTCGACTACGTGTATTTATATTATGGAAATCGCTTCTTATTTTGAAAAGTCCTAAGTTTTTGCGAACATGACATACGTAATACTTTCTAAGATATAAAGTGAAGGCAAAGTCAGTATATCAATTTCTTTAAATTTGTCTCTAAGGGACTCGCGAGGGCCCATTTTATAGATCGCGCGGATTGCCCTCTTTTGTAAAATGAAAATTGAATCTATGTCAGCTGCCGATCCCCACAGCAGGACGCCATAAGACATAATACTGTGGAAATAAGCAAAGTATACTAACCTAGCTGTGGCTATATCAGTCAACTGCCTTATTTTTCTTACTGCATATGCAGCTGAACTTAATCTACCTGAAAGAGTTCTAATATGGGCGCCCCATTGTAATTTTGAATCTAAAGTAATTCCTAAGAATATAGTTTCCGTTATTGCATCTAGTTTTTTGCCATCAAGTTTTAGATTTAGACCTACTTGAGGTACATTTGGTAATGAGAACCTAATACATTTCGTTTTGTTCGCATTAAGTAAAAGATTATTAGCTGCGAACCATTTTGAAAGTACAGCCAGACTATCGTTGACATATTACATGTCAGCACAACATCTGTATCTTTCCTGTCTATTTTAAAAATAAGAGAAGTGTCGTCAGCAAATAGAATTATATCTGATAAGTTAGTCATCATGTAAGGAAGATCATTTATATAAACTAGAAATAAGAAAGGGCCGAGAATTGAACCTTGAGGCACGCCCATTTTCACTAGAGACCCCGAAGACATCGCCCCATTAACATTTACTTTTTGCTGCCTGTTTGATAGATAGGAAAGAACAAGATCAGCAGCTTGTCCACGAATTCCGTAGTGGTGTAATTTACAGATCAGTGTATTGTGGTCAACGCAGTCAAACGCTTTTGAGAGGTCACAGAAAATGCCAATTGCATCCTGGGACTTCTCCCAGGATTCCAAAATGTGACTGATGAGTTTAACTCCTGCGTCAGTCGTCGACCTACCTTTCGTGAAACCAAACTGGTGACTATGTAAAATCCCATTAGAATTAAAATGTGCCAACATCTGGTCTAGCATGATTTTTTCATATATTTTACTCAATGCTGGTAGCACAGATATTGGTCTATAATTAGAGGGATCACTCTTACTACCTGATTTGAAAATTGGTACTACTTTACTATGTTTCATTAAATCAGGAAACATACCGCTATCTAAACATTGATTAAATATGCCTGTTAGGACAGGGGCAATTGTGTCAATGATATCTTGAAGAACCTTAACGGAAATCCCCCATAAGTCTTCAGTGTTTTTTATGTTAAGACTTTTAAATGCTTTTTTAATTGTGACAATTGAAATGGGCTTAAATTCAAAATTTGGAATGTCTCTACTGAAGTGTTCTTTTAAAAGAGATTCAGCTAGTATAGATGATGAGGGGAGAGATTTCGTAACCTCTATTGGGATGTTGGTAAAGAAGTTTTCTAGTGTCTCAGCAACTTTTAACTTATCTGAAATGGTTACATTATCAATTTTTAATGACAATTCATTCTGATCTCGCTGTTTTGTGTTTCCAGTTTCTTTGTTAATTACCTGCCACACAGCTTTTATTTTATTGTTAGAATTATTAATTTTGTTACTTATTAATTTGGATTTAGCTTGGGCGCAGACTCTTTTAAATATCTTTGAATAGTTTCTTACATAATTATGAATTACTTGATCAGAAGTCAATGATTTTTCGTTAACCATGTTAGTTTAAAATCCTATAATAAATATACCTATCCAACTTAAAAAAAAACCCGACTGCAGCTGTAGGTTACAAAAAGCATGTGGTGGCAAGATGATAATAAAACAGAAATAAACTAACCCAAAACGGACTACTATCTGTTAAACACGAGACTTTACTTTTGAAGCTACTTTACACCTAACAAAACTCAGTCACACAAAATCTTCGACGGGACCTAACTATTTGGCAAGCGACAACGACAACGCGATCTAGCGGTGTACAGTAGCGCCATCTGGTGACCTTATTGTAAAACGTAATTCTGAACATAATTTTAAGAATTCTCTAGTTTTGTGATGAGAAGGTGGTCCCAGGAGGCCAATTCTCGCGTTTGCACTCGTACTTATCGCATTCGTCAATGTCGCTCGTCTACCTATGTCGCTTTTAGAACGGTGGTATTATCCAGATACTTGTATTCTCACTACTTGAAAGTCGTTCGTACACCATCACGAGTCAAAGGACAAAAATGTTGCCATTTACGTCGCGCGAAACAATCCATTCCACATAAAGATGCTACTTTTTAAACGCAACCAAACCATTTTTAATAGTAAACACTTTGTACACTCTTCATGAGTGTACCTATTAAAAATTACTGTTAAGCGTATTAAAGGTTTCGAGCAACATTTTTTATATGTATTTCATAAACATGTAGATATCAATAGTATCGTCATTATTGATCGTAACTCCATTTATATTTTATTATTATTAACATTGAAATAAGTTCTCCTTGGTATATATTTGCTACAGCGGAATGCATAGCTGATACCGATTAATTGTCAATGTCAACGATTTATTTGTCACGTCAAATTAAAGTCAATTTTATTGTTTGTTTACTTTGGCTATCTACATAAATTAAGTAATTATACAAAAACAGAATGAAATCAAAAATCAAATCATTTATTTCTTTGCAAAAATGGGTATAGTACATAGGTGTTTTTATAATAAAGTTCTTCATATTTTACCGTCACATAGGCATGCAAAGGTTTGGTTTTTTGACTAAAATAACAATGCAATAAGTGAAAAATGATGAACTGATGACTACCACAATAACATCAAAGGTTATCAAGATCGAGAAAAAGAAGTGTGGTTTTCGTAAAGAGTGTGGTACTGGGTACTGCACCAACGCAGCTGTACTTACAAACATCTATCGAAATTCATGAAGACTTTGGGCGAGAGGTGAAATGGTGATTCATAAGCTCGCGGACATCGCGCAATACATGACGCTGACTATTCGTGTAAACTTGTGAATATTATGTATAATGTATTGTTTACGTACCTATAGTTTTTGTTTGTTATATAAGATTTACATTGAACAAAATAAAAACCTTTAAAATCTTTGGTTTTTTTAATGCTTTTGAAACACTGCATCATGTTGGTGGTACAATAATAATAGGCGAGTAGGTATATCATTTATTTCTAGTGATAAAAGAACATTTACATAAATACCTTAACATATTATCACACCACACACTATTAGGTCTGGTCACGCTTCTCTGTAACATCTAAATACAACTCCAGCCGGCCATAATTCTGGCCTGAGGCCTTTTGCAGCGCGGGAACCTGGAGGATGTATGGTTTAAGAACTTTATTATTCCTCATTAAGAATTCACAATAATTCACTTACTGAGAAACTAAATTTACATAAAATGTTTATGAGCGTACAAAAACGACGTTAAAAGTAAACTTATAAAAAATAAATAGGAAGGTAGTGACAAAAAAAAAGTAAATATCAACTTATCACCAACCGAGTAAACACGGATCTAAAGTAAAAGTAGATTATTACTAGATGTGGCATACATGGCAGCGTACTGACTAAATAAGAATCTTTTATATTTATTGTTTGTTTGCTAAAGCTATTAGTTTTATATTATTATTGATATTGACACATTATATACGATTTAAGTTGTTTTTTAAAACAAAACATACTTTTCGCTTCTTTTATTTTCATGGGTATTTTATTGTACATGTTAACACCTTCAAATTCAATATTTCTTTTCCCGTAATTAACTGTTCTGGGAGGACGTGTTACTAAGTAATTGGAGTTTCGTAATTTAATTTTTTGTACTTGATGTTTTTTTGTGAATTTTAGTGTTGTATGAATATTTTTATGTAATATTTTGCGTATTAGTATGCAGGTATAGTACATATATGTTTGGGAAATGTTCATTATTTTTGTATCTTCATAAATTTTCTGAGTTGACGTTCGAAATTTGAAATTAAATAATATTTTGATTAATCTATTTTGTGCTGTCTGTAATATTTCTAGGTTAGATTTAGCTGCGGTCCCCCAGATTTCTATTAGGTAGTCTATATGTGGTTTAACTAAAGAATTATAAATTATGTATCGCACTTTCCGGGGAAGGCATTTGTTTATGTTATGAAGAGCCCCTGTAAGTGATAAGAGTTTACATCTGATTTTCTCTATATGAGGCTTCCAACTCAGGTAGTTATCTAAAATTAAACCTAAATATTTCTCTTTACTTTTCCTTTGGATTATTTGATCATTTATTTTAAGTTGTATATTATCACAGATTTTTTTATTTTTGGGGGCAATCACAACAAAGTTAGTTTTTGTAGTATTAATGGTGAGGAGGTTGGATTGAAACCAGTCATTAAGTGAATTTAAATCGCTTTGTATATAAGGTATCACAGCTTCGATTGAATGCCCAAAGTAGAAAAGACTTGTATCATCTGCGTAAAGCGAGATGTCTCCTTTGAGGCCAATCTGAGATATGTTATTAATATAAATTAGGAATAACAGTGGTCCCAGAATTGATCCTTGAGGTACACCGAAAGAAACAGAATGTGAACTACTTTGATTTTGACCTATTTTAACAATTTGCTTACGATTTTGCATGTATGACTTAAAAATCTGTAGCGCTTTGCCTGTGATACCAATGTGAGACAGTTTCTGTAATAACAGATCGGGACTAATTGTATCAAAAGCTTTTTTGAGGTCGATGAAAATACCTAAAGCTGTTTGCTTTTGATCGATTTTGTTTTTGATTTTAGTTATAAGATCAATAGTTGCCGAGAGAGTATTCGAATGAGGTCGAAATCCGTATTGTTTTAGATATAAAAAGTTTTTTGATTTTAGAAACGTTTCCAAACGGATATATAAGATTTTCTCGAAAATTTTTGACATAACAGGAAGAACAGATATAGGACGGTAGTTAGAAGGATCAGACTTACTTCCAGATTTATAAATAGGGACAACTTTTGCAATTTTTAAGTCATCGGGAAAAATACCTCGATCTAAACAAATATTTATACATGCTGTGAGTTCATTAGCAATTAATTTTTTAACACATATTATTGATTTTGTATTTATGCCATCAATGCCAGAACTAGTATTTGGATCGAGATCATCAATGATTTTAACAACTTCATCCGTGGTTGCTGGTATTAAACACTTAAGTTCCGTTGAGTCACTTGATGCAGGTTCTTGAGCTAGGTTTCCGTTTAACTTATTAGTGATAAGATTTGCTAGTGATGACCCAATTGTTGAAAAGTAAGAGTTGAACCTTTCACATATTTCCTTTTGATCTGTAATAGTACCATTGTCAGTCTCAAGTTTTTCTGGTCCAGTCCTTTCTCTAATTTTATTTTTTGATAGATCGTTTATTAGTTTCCACATTTTCCGAGGTTTTGTCATATTGTCCGTAAAACATTTATAGTAATATGTATTTTTCGTCTTTTGTATGTTGTATGCAACTCTAACTTTTGTTTTCTCAAATTCTGTTTTTAATGTCGTGTCTGATGTGTTTGATTTACATTGTTGCCATAATATGTTCCGATTGTTAATATCATGTATAATTTCTTTTTTTATCCAATCTTGCCGTGGCAGGTTCAAAACTTTTACTTTCGAAATTTTGCTCTTAGATAAACAAGACTGTAGTTTCTTAGCCAATCTCTCATAAATGGGTTCTTCATCGTTTTTATTGTTTATAATGTCTTCAAAACACTTATACAGTTGTGGGTAATCTAATGCCGTGTATTCCACTTTCTTAAGTGGGGGAGGGACATACTGTTTAATTTCTAAAAATATTTGCTTATGGTCGGACATCGCAGATTCGATCATGACGATATGAAAGTTATTTTCCTGTAGGTTGGACGAGACATGATCTAGTATGGTTTTGGTTGAGGTAGTTTCTCGGGTACAATATTTTCGATCAATTTTGTTTAAAATTTTGAAGTTACCTTCTTTCAGTGTATTCCTGTAGTTGCGAATTTCTCGGTTTGGGCTCAGCAAGTCTAGGTTAAAATCGCCAAACACTATTGCTCTCTTCTTCTTCTGTAATTGTTGTGAATAAATCTCAAGGAAGTTGTTCATATTGCTTTTGTTTGGTTTATAAATGGCACCAATGCTCAAGGAGAATTTCTTAATATAAATCCAGAGGTAATGAGTATCGTCTATACAAAGTTCTTCTATAAGATGGTGTTTTAGATTGTTGTGGACGAATATTGAGACCCCACCTCCTCTTTTATTTTGTCTAAAGTTATAGTAGTGCGTGTAGCATGGCATTTGTAGTCTTTTTACCTCATCATCACTTTTGATCCATGTCTCAGAAAGTACAATAATGTGCGTGGTTGCTTGTAAAGTTGCGATTATACATTTTAGCTCATCGAATTTACCTGGTTTAACTATACTACGGGCATTGGCATAGAAACATTTCAGGGACTTTTTTGTTGGGACTATATCAATGTAATTATTCGTAATTTGGTATGTTATTTTGTCTGAGCAGTAAGTTAGTTTTTTGAAGTGGTTGGTACAGTGGTGGTTGGTACTTGTTCGGTTATCGAGATAATTTTAGGTACTCCTTTAATATACTTGATGATAAGGTTATTTTCCCCGGTAGCAGTGCGCTTTTGCAGAGCATCTTTCAGAGTTTGCATATATTTACGTTGATATGGAGTTTGGTCGGAATAAATTTTTATGTTCTCCATGTTTAAGTTGTTTCTGTTGCGTAATATAGCTTTCGCTGTTTCCTCAGATGAAAAACATACTTTAATTGAGCGGGAATGCTCGGGCTTATATTTACCTAGACGCATAATTTTCATATGTTGGGGACAGTCATGGGGGGATGTCGAAATTAAAATTTATAGTCTTGCTCGACTGCAACGCTCTTCCTTCGGCACTGATTAGACTCCTTTTCTCTCGATGTCTGTGGGACCAACCCGGGAAATATGCACGAGGATGGTGAGTGAGTGAGAATAATTAACTTTTTTGAACGGGCAAAAACATTGGGTGTAAGGACATCAGACTCTCAAATTGTGTTGTCGTTGATCGGACCCCAAAATAATCCGCACGTAACTTCCGCCAAATCTTCGGATTTTGTGTTTAGGGACTACTCCCGAAGTGCGTTGCCAAGTGTGTTGGTAGCATAAAATATTTTCTTACAAATTTTTCATAATTTTTTTCTGACCGTTATTTGACGGCGATGACCTTTTTTTTTTCTATCAAAAAAACATGACATTGGTCACTACGTCAAATTCAAATTTAAAAACCGGCGAAGTGCGTGGTTCAATTATTAGTTGGGATCAATTTATCCCAAGAACAAACTTTAACATTGTAGTTGAAAAACATGTTCTCCCATACATTCCAACTGCAAATGTAAGTTGGCATATTATTACTCGTTAACTTGTAAAGCATACTTAATTGTGATAGTTTTCCTTTTAACTTCGTTATATATTATAGGTAGGTATACTACTGCCGTGATATTTTTCACATATCCAAAAACAACCAATTCGCTGGCAGGGGGACAACACTTGCCTGCCGGGGTTGTGAAGAAATCCGAAAGGGAGATCGTGGCCCCGGCAACATGGCAACTGAAGGAACACGGGTGGGTTTTAGTCAGTAAGAGATTGACACGCCCTCCCGCTCCGCCCAGAGTGGGAGAAGTTATTTGATAATTTCCCACCCAAAAATAAAGGGGGGACAACACTTGACTGACAAAAATTTGCACTTTAAAGCTTAATATTTTGCAAAAGGATTGTTGAGTCAAAAAATAGTTTTCACACACCCACACGATACCCCATAACATAAGAAATCATCCCCACTTTACGTGTAGGAAGGAGAGATACCCTAAAAACATATTTATCATGATACTATTTTATCACTTTGTTGGCTACGCCAGCCGACAAAGTGATAAAATAATATCATGTTGTGTGTGTTTAATATATTAAGGTACCCATGCCAAAATGTAGCTTTCTAGTACTAAGATTCTCTGAGCTCAGCCGCGGATAAACAGATAGACAATCAGATGGACATGGTGAAACTATAATTGGTTCGTTGTTGACTACAGAACCCTAACAATCAGAAAAATTATGAGTAAAAATTTGTAGGCCAGCTAGAAAAAATTACTAATTGGTTTTAATCAATAGTGAGCAATTTACTGCATTTTGAGAAGCTATTCTGCTCATCATGCCAAAGATCCTCATCAAATCTTCACCATTTTTTTTTGAGACCAACATATAGTTACTACCTTTCAAATAAAAAAGAACAATCGAAATCGGATCTCATAAAGCGGAGATATCCAGTAGCCTCCTTTTTTGCCCCATTTTGGAGGAAGTCGCCCTCCAATCAAAAATTTCCGACGACTAAAAATGACAAAAAATTCGTTAAACCTGTACCCAAATTTTGTCCAGATCGGTTGTAAAATACGACCTGTAGACGAGTACGTACAAACTGACACACGAAAGCAAATTTTGCCAGACCTGATCCAGAGACGCTTCGCTCGCTACGCTCGCTCGGTCAATAAGTGTCTAAAAAGGTCTTTTGAGGAAAGAACAACACAGATTTGAGTGGACCTGTCCAGTTAGTGCACGCATTTGTCAGTAATCGTGGAGCTCAACTCAGAACTTAAGGAGCTCAACTCGACGAAAAATACCAAAGAAAGGACATTTAGGTAGGCCGCATAAACTACTCAAACTGCCAGACCATACTAGCAGAGAAATAAAAGCAATATCCACATAATCCTCACATTCACAATAGTTAAAATAATATAATACTTTACAAAGTAATCATGTCATTTTGAATATAATTTTCAACAATGTCAATGTGTTTATAAAACTGGTATATGTTGATTTTACATAATTAAAATGTCTAGTTTTATGATTTTATCACAAGGCTTAGCAGAGCGAGCAGTTCAATCCCAAGCTTTTTTATCTTCTAAATAATCTGAAATTGTATAGTACCCTTTTTTACAAAGTTTGGTTTTAATACAGATTTTAAATCGTTTAATGGGTAAGTTTCGAATGTCAATGGGGAGTTTGTTGTAAAAGCGTATACATTGACCCATGAATGAGTTGCCTACTTTGTGGAGACGTGTGCGATGTACAGTACCGACCAAAAGTCCATGAGCAATCTCACAAAGCAATAGACTGACGCTTCGGTTTGACTTACGACCTTCTTCTATAAGTTGTTACAATACTGTAGACACGCACATTACACACACACACTCACTTTGTCTGCAACCAATGACTAGTTCAATAATCATCATTCGTTTTTAGTTTCATTCGTCTTGTTCACATAAATATTAAAGTTTAGCAGGTAGACCACAAAAAACTAAGTAAATTATTTCGATTTCTGTGGGGTAGATGCAGTTTGTTACGAGTATTTAATTAATAGAACTTTGTTGGTTCGTGGATAATATTGGTGACGAGTATTTAGCGCAGTGTTGTGGTTATTATTATCAAAAAGCAGGCATAAAATATATTGAAGAGATCAGATCAGATCAGAGAATATTATTGCGCTGCGTAAAAGTGAAGTGAATATCTAATGAAACCGGACTAAGTGTGAGTGTTATCATTTATATATTTCATATTTTACTAAACATAAATCTTAATCAAGGGTATTGTTGATAGAACAGAGGTATTGTTGAGACAGAAGATGCCTTTAAAGTTTTAAATTCATTGTGAGGTTTAATTCGATTAGTGAATAATAAATAATAAGGTATTATGTGTAATAAAAACAATGTTTTTCTTTGTTCTAGAGAAATACTGTGAGGGTTAAGAGATATGAGGAAGGGGCTTATTATCGAGTAGCAGCGACGTCAAATGGTGAATGAAACCAATGGTTTCATACCAACGAGATATTTTGCTGAATTATTAAAAACACGTCATTATGAACCGTTCGCCGTGCACTCTGAAGGCTTGCATCACTGAAGACCAGCTAGAAAACCGTTTTTGACCTTAAAATATTGACCGTACCAACTTAATAAACAACAGATTCGTTATTGCATGAATTTATGGTAACGAATTTTTTAAGCACGTTTCAATAGGGTGTTTGTCGTATTTCTTGCAGATATACCGAAATTGTTTAATATTATTTTAGTAATAGTATTATTTTAGGATTAAAATTTGAGGTTTAGTTTCAATCTTCTTTTCGTAAAGAAAATGAATACTTAAGCTTTAACCTCAATAACAACCAATATTTACTAAAGTCAAATAAAATGTAAAATAATTAATACAAATAAAATATAAACGTACTGCCCATATTTAACCTTAAAATTACCTATTCTGTAAGTAGTTTTTTACATTTTAAGTAGTCTAATATTCTTATTTATTACTTCGACCATGATCAAAGCTTAATATTTATGGTGAAAAAATCCATTAAAAATTTAAAATATTTCATAATTTAAATATGTCAAAATAATACAAACTGCTTCTAAGTTTCTTGACATCTATTTCACATCTTATTCAGCTGAAGTAATGATAAATAATTGTAGCAGTTTTTTAACTTATGTAAAATAAATATAACGAATAAACATATTTTTTTTTAATTTTGTTATCATATATCACGCATTTTTTATTCTAAAACCTTTATTGCAATAACAACATAAAAAAGCAGCAATATTTAAAAAATATTATTATCGAAAACAAAAATAATAATATTTGCAAAAAACCGCACTGTGTTTTACGAGATTAGAACCTGAGGCAGTTTGAATTCCATACCAACGCTTAACGCTTTCTGCTATCTGCACTTGTTAAGTTACTATCGAATTTTAGCAATGCCATTAACTGGTCAAGTTCACGCGCATAGTGCGTGTGTGCTAGCATGTTTAAAGCGACGGAAATATATTGTTGTTTCGTGTAGTGCAAAACTGCGTTATCTGTGGTGTGTGTATCGTGTTGCTTACACATACAAATGTACGAGCTATACCGCGTGTTCACAGAAATACGACTCTTAGCGTGCTCATGCACTTTTGAGCGCTTAATGTACAGCAAGGTTGTGTTTATTCCTGGTATTTAAACTATGAATATCGGACATTTTCTTAAAATTTGATATATTTTTGTGGACATACAATAGGTTTTCAAAAATATATTGTGAGACTACAGTCAAAATATTAATTTCTTTGAATTTTTCTCTAAGGGAATCTCTTGGACCTAGGTTGTAAATGGCTTGAACAGCCCTTTTCTGTAGAACAAAGATAGTATTAATGTCCGCACAGGTTCCCCAGAGAAGAATCCCATATGACATAAGACTATGAAAATAACTAAAATAAACAATTCTGGCTGTATCTACGTCAGTTATCTGTCTATTTTTTTTAACAGCATAGGCGGCCGAACTTAGCCTTCCTGACAATTTTTCTATGTGTGGGCCCCATTGTAATTTACCGTCAATAGTGATTCCAAGAAAAACTGTCGACTCAACAGGGTCCAACTCTGTTCCATTAACCTGAACATTGGTAGATAGCTGCCTGACATTTGGCATTGAAAATTTTATGAGTTTAGTCTTTTTTTCGTTCAGGAGAAGATTATTTACATTAAACCAATGCACAACTTTAGAGAGTGCATCATTAACTTGTTCAAAGTTGACTAACTGACGTTTGATTTTAAAAATGAGGGAAGTATCATCTGCAAATAATACGATCTTGTGATTATCCTTTATGTGATAAGGTAAGTCGTTTATATAAATTAAAAACAAGAAAGGACCAAGAATTGAACCCTGCGGAACGCCCATGATAACCGCAGATCCTGCAGATCTCTTGCCATAAACATCGACCCTCAGAATTCTGTTGTTCAGATAAGAAGTCAGAAGATCAAGAGCCTTGTTCCTCATACCATAGTGGTACAGTTTCCTGATGAGTGTATCATGATGTACTCAATCGAAGGCCTTGGACAAATCGCAGAAAATGCCAAGAGCATCTTGCGACTCCTCCCAGGCCTCGAATATGTTCTTCAGTAATTCCACACCCGCATCTGTAGTTGAACGACCCTTAGTAAAACCAAACTGTTTCAGATGAAATAAATTATGTGCATTGAAATGTCCTAACATTTGTTTTAAAATTAATTTTTCAAAGATTTTGCTCAATGTAGGTAATATCGAAATAGGCCGAAAATTTGTGGGATCAGTTGTGCTGCCAGATTTGAACAGTGGAATCACTTTGCTAAGTTTCATCAGATCAGGAAATACACCAGATGCAATACAAGAGTTAAAAACGATTGCTAAAAAGGGTGAAATAACATCAATTATTGAGGACACAGTATGTACTGATAATCCCCAAAGGTCAGCAGTTTTTTTTACATCAAGATTTTAAAAGATTCTATAGTGTCTTTAGCAGTAATAATTGTGAATTCGAAAAGTTTGTCACATTCTGGTACACATACTTTAAGTATAGGACGATAAGATAAGCAGATGTGGAGGACGACGATGACAGAGTTTTGGTTGTTAAAATGGGAATATTAGTGAATAAATTTTCAAACTCAGTTGCCACCTCCACGTCTGCCTTAATATCTACATCATTGATTTTTAGATGGAAGTCACGATTCCGTACTGTCGTTCTTCCCGTTTCCGAATTAATTATATTCCAAGTTGTTTTAATTTTATTTCCAGAAGATTTTATTTTATTTTTAATGTTTATGGCTTTTGCTGAGGAACAGGCTCTTTTAAAAGTTTTTTGAATATTTCCTAACAAATTCTTTAAAATTTTCATCATGGTTACATGTTTTTTCATGATACAATTCAAATAACCTCTGCCTACTTTTGTAAATACCTGGAGTTGCCCAATCACTAAATAGAACGCGGTCACAAACAGACAATGTTTTTGAGGTGAAAATCTTACTAAACTCACAATTGATGACGTTAAATAGTAAAGTGTAAGCTTGATCCGGGTCGTTATTATAAGGCAAACCCGCTAGTTTTCCATTAAATTATTTTTAAGTTGTCCTAAGCGACTTTTATTTACAGGAACAAAACTTACAAGTTTTCTTTGAGCTCTGACTGTTTTCTGAGGGAAAGTGACTAACTGGCCACAGTGATCAGAGTCTAACTCATTTATAATTAAATGGCTGGACGGTCTTAAGTTTGTAAAATGTTGTCAATACAGGTAGCACTAATGGCAGTTATTCTAGTCGGCTCAAAGAATGTATTGTATAAATTATATGACTTTAATAAAAAAGGAGATTGTTCTGCATCCATACATCGTTTGCCCCAGAACCAACAGCGAAGTAAATTTGCTTTGCGTGTTCTAAATTACAAGTAAGTATATACCCATAAAGACAAATTTTAGTGACGGACAACTTGCAGTGAGCATTTATTTAAAAACAAAGATTTTGAGGTTAGGTCTATTTAGTAAGAAACAATCCCTTCAATACTTAGAAATTTGCTAGTAAATGCCTGATGTTATTTCTATTGCCTATAATGTGGCTAATAGTTAAGATAAGAGATTCAGTAAAACATTTAAGTACTTATTATGTACTTAGGTATCTTGTTCATTGTAAAATAAAGTAAAAGTAGTAGCATTTTACTTATTTGATACCTAAATCTTCTAGTTTTTATATTCAAATAGGTAGGTAGGTAATTAAGTACCTACTTATTTATGTAACTAACAAAAAAAATTATGACAAGTCGTTTGCATTGCGCAAACGACTTTGTCCAAATTTTTTTTTAGATGTCATTTATTTATACTTAGGTAGGAATTCATATTACCTTTTATAGATCGCATAACATTTTATAGACCCACACCAGAGTGTAAGATTGAATTAAAAAAATAAAAACCCACATTTTATCGTTAAGATAAGATATTTTTATTTGCATAAAACATGGTATACAAGGTCGTTACATCTTCTACATTGGTAATTAAAATATTGTCTAAAAATTGTGCAGACGTTGTTTTGATGTCTTGCGAAACTCAAGTACCAAATAATGGTCATAATATGGACGCAGCAACCTATGGTCCTGCGCCCAACGATGCAATTGCAGCAATTCGAGTTCTTGCTAATGATACACCACACGTCAAACAAACATGTTGATGACCAATGGTTGTGGTTTCCTGTGACCCTTGTGAGGTTATTATTTGACTGCTACTAACAGTAAAAGTGTGACAAGCATCACAGATATAGTCATTTGCAGTCACCTGTAAAGCAGAATGCATATTAACTTAGGTTATTATGTGGCATTATTTTAGGTACCAGTTTAAAGTAAAAGAAAAACTGATCACCTGTGGTGTAACTTGTTGTTGTATTTGCAAAAGAATGGCAGCCTCGCTAAGAATATGTCTTCTTTGTCTTATCAAATTAATGCTACAATTGGCACATCGCAACTGATTACTTCCTGTTTGAGTGGTTCTGGATGAAGATGGTGCAGAATAATGCCTGGCAGCACGATCTGCTCTTTGCCAGCAAGGATGGCAAATATGGTGAGATGTACGAACCTAAAATAAAAATGACCATTTATTTGACTATATCAACAGCAAGAGGTTTCGCAGCTGTTTTATATTTAAAATAGTGTACCTTCAATGGTATGTCTTTCTATGATTATACTGTATACAGTGAAGAATCTGGTCATCTTCCAACACCAAGGAACCACCAGCAGAGCCACAATTAATGCAATATCCACTTTCCATGCAAAGTCCGTTGCTAAGTCCGTTAACAATGCCAAGTGTCGTTTGAGCAGATCACAAAGTCTATTTATCACAGCCAGGTAACACGTTATTAAAAGCAATTAAAGTCCGTAAAAAATAGCAAGGTCGTCGAATGTATTCCGAAAATAAAAGCAAATTGAAATCATTACACAATGCAGTCACGAAGAAATTCGAGCGAATGTGATATGAGTGGAATGCAATATCTTGACAGTTGAGTTGATTGACATGACATGACAAGGATTAGGGATGCCCATACACTAAATCCGTATCGATATATTTTAAATAAAATCGATACCGTTCAGTAGCCAGCGTGCTATTCTATTTTAAATATTACAATGCATCTCAATTATGGCGTGTGTGCCGTATGTCGTATTCGTGAAAATACGATTCGAAAAAGCCTTCATAATAAATGTATGCTTGTTTGTGCACTGCTTCGTTTTCGTGTTTTTATGTTCGCCCTTTTGTGTAGTAAATGAATTAGAATATGAAAATCGGTTTTGTTGTTGAATTCTTTTCGCATCTAAGGTGTATGTTACCAAAAATAACGTTGCACAAGTCACTACAGAAGCGTCATACCCTAGAGCGAAAAAGGTTGAAAAGGAAAGTACGTACGGATGCGTATGACATCCGTGAGCAGGTGGTCAACTCAAGTAATCTCGCTCTCGATGTGTGTGAAATGAAAGATTGGACATCACTAATTGTCATGTCAAATCTCAAATCAAGTGTCTAAGATGGCAGCATTTTTGATTTGTGATGTTGTAAATCGTTAAAGCTCTTATAATTGTTCAATGTAGAACGCAGAATGTCCGTTTCATACAAGTATTCGCAATTGGTATAACAAAATATACTTATAATTATCATGTACGTCAGATGTTTGTTGGTCCTGGGGCCATTTACGACGATGTCCATTTACTACAGCAGATTTTTCCAGTATATTAATGTTGAAGTCTCCACAGACTAAAACTGTTTTATTACTGTTACAAGTCTTTAATAATACCTACTTCGTCCATATATTTTTCAAAAATATCATATGAAGCACATGGGGGCCTGTACACGCTCATTACAATGAACTGCTCAAGCTCAATGCAAGCTATTTCAATAACTCGCTCAACAGAGAGGCTCACAATATCCTTACGTTCTTTAAATTTCATATTGTTACGAACAATTATTAGAGAGCCACCACGTATCATATTAATACACATAGGATATCAATATTACTACAGTTCATGAACAGCTCCAATTCTAATTCCTTACCTATCACACCCTGTATATTTTGATGAACAATTTTTAGAGTATTATTATTACATTTATTTAGATTACTACAATTTGATGGGTGAGATATCAAAGAAGAACTTTTTTTAACATTTTGATGATTTAAACCAGTATTTAAAATTTCTTTATTTATTAAGCAAGAGGGTTCCTCTATTGTCCTAATTTCTAATTTAAATGATAATGAATGTCATTAGTTGTTGCCAAATTATTGGCAGAATTATATAAAATGTCGTTGCATTGCTCAAAAGAAGCAAGTTGTTTAGCCAAATTTTTGGCTGAAATAGAAAAAAAATATGATAGCGACACAGCTATCTGTCCTTTGCAATAGTTAGAAAGATAGTACATAACAATATTATATCTATATCTTGTCAAATACAAATTATTACCAACATAATTGTTAGTGTCAACCCAATGGAACAGATTATTATTATTGAATTTCCTATTATACAATGTCATATTTAATTCGAATCTTAAGCTATTTTCTTCCTGTGGCAAACTGTTACTATATGGGAATGTAAACAACTCAATTTTTATTAAACTTAGTTTACACAATGTTTTATAATATTGGAGCAATTCTCCTTTGTTCACATTTCCCCTATTACCCATAAAAAATTATAATGTAGTGTCCTGGTTAAAGTTACATTTAATCATTTCTTTCATAATGTCAAATAAAGAACAACCAGGCATACAGTAACTTATTATGAAGTGTCCTGTCCAATCTCATCACAAAATAATACTACATCATTTTTTACAATTTGTTTAGATAGTTTATTTGAACTATTGATAGCAGGAAATGTCAAATCAACACAGGGCTGCGGTAAGGTGGTATTGCATGTTGTCAATGAATGGTCCGGTGTAAGTACTTTGGATAAACTACCCCCTATATTAATAAAAACGTTCCAAAACAAAAATTATTTCTTAGTTCGCCTACATCACAAAAATAATGTAGTGTTCGCCAACTGGTCTTCTGAACAATGAATGTATTTGGTCTTTCTGGCATGTCACATGATGTTTTTCTAAAATTAAGAAAAACGGTATCGTCAAAAAAAACGGGACCTTATTACCAAGACTTCAGTCTGTCCGTCCGTCTGTCTGTCACCAGGCTGTATTTCAAGAACCGCGATAGCTAGACAGTTGAAATTTTCACAAATTATGTATTTCTGTTGCCGCTATAACAACAAATACTAAAAAATTTTTTTTTTTTTTATTTAAGGGTGCTCCCGTACAACAAACGCGATTTTTTTGCCTTTTTTTGCTCGATATCAATAATGGCAACAGGTAGGCACTTGAAATATTCACAAAATACTCAGTAGTATTTTTACTTTAATAATAAATAAAAAATTAAAATAAAATAAATATTTAAGGGCTCCCATACAACAAACGTGATTTTTTTGCCGTTTTTACAGATAATGGTACGGAACTCTTCGTGCGCGAGTCCGACTCGCACTTGGCTGGTTTTTTTTAAAGTTTATTTTTATACAGCCGGGTTTTCATTTAATTTATTTTTTATGTACACACAGTAAAATATATAGAAATACATAGAGTTTTAGATTTTTTAATTTCCTTTTTTTATATATAGGTATATTTCTAGCTGATTTTCTATTGATTTAATTGATTAATCAATGATTATTATATTTTTTTATTTATTTATTTATCATCATACATCTACCCTTACAGCTAACCAATGCGGTAAATGTGCCGTATTTAGGTAATACTTTAACAAAATTGTTCCTTATAACTAATACCTATAACTAATTAATGTTGATTGCAGAACTTTGTTTCTATACTCATTCAGAATAATATTCTTTCTTGAACTGAAGCTCTTCAAAGTTCAAATTTTCGCTAAAAGGCTAACTACTGGGTGTATTACACTAATTAAGAATTAAAAAAAAATAATGGTTTTATTGTCATATAGAAATCATCTGAAATTTCTCAGTAGCAACTCGGAGTCTGGATTTGTGCCCGGTTGGTGGCAATAGGCTCGCCCCCTATTACATGGGACTTAAACACAGATTTAGAGTAGGCTAGATACCGCATGTTCAATAGGTAAATAGTATGAAAACCGAGCGTGTCATCTTTTTATACCTACGATGACGTCACCCCAGCAATTTAGTGATGTGCTCGACGTAAACGTGTGTGTTGTTAAATATAGTAATTTGTTTGACGTAAAATTACGACCTTAATCGATTCGATGACAGAGAAATGAGAATACAAACGTAATAAGTTTAAATTATTACTTTTGTATGCTTACTGAAAATAATGTATGGAAACATTTGAAGTATTTGAATAATTCTTAAAATAATAAACATCATATTTCCTTTTTTTTTTTAATTAAAGTAAATAACACACAACAACATAATTTTATTGAACCTGAAACAGGAGAAGCTTATTACATATTTGTCTCTTCGTAGAAGTGATTTTCAAATTCTTAGTCAAATTATGTAATCGAACATCTATGTATATATGTTACGGCTAAAACCCGAAGTGCGGCTACACCTAGTTTTAGCCGGCTAGAACTTGGTGCGGTTAGCAGTTGGTTAAAGTTAGTTGTAGCAAATGAAAATGGCTGAAAGGTAGGTTAGGTTAGGTTAGAACTGTGACCACATAACACACCGCACGAGCCGAGCGAGCGAAGCGAGCGGTGCCGCGGCAGCGGCCGGCGAGTGCCAGGATCCATTTAGGCAAGTTTAACCAACTGCTACCGGCCGCACCTAGTTCTAGCCGGCTAAAACTAGGTGTAGCCGCACTTCGGGTTTTACCGCACCTAGTTCTAGCCGGCTAAAACTAGGTGTAGCCGCACTTCGGGTTTTAGCCGTAACATATATATCAGCTATTGGTGCCGATTCTCTTGTCACAAATGCCTCTAAACTAGACTAAAAATCACCAAAATTTAGTTTATTCCAGTCAAACGACGATTTCCCATTCTGAAATAGACTAAAGTGACACAACTTAGCTACATTTTAGTTTGACAGCACTAAGATGGTACTTACTGAGATATTAATTTAGTGAAAATGGCAATTTGGCAATTCTGAATTTGACGTTTTTCACCTAAAATTTTGATTTTCTAACTAAATCTGACTATTTTTAATCGCGACTAAAAACGTGTGGAATAATATTGGTTGTCATGAACTTTAAATTCACACCAACACCTCGACTTAAGATGCAAAAACAGTACTGAATCTTTTTTTATTTTGCTTATATCTCGAAAACGGTGTGTCCAATCGCAAAAATAATGAAAATTTCGACCCCCTTTCTAAAACGCTTAAACCCCTATCACTCTACATATAGGAAATAATTTTTCTTATTTTACATACAAAAAGTGAAAAATTCCATATAAGTAAATCACGTCGAGGCTGCCCCCCCTGCGCGCCTCCGGCTCTAAAAAGATTCAGGTGGTTATGTATCACGTGTGGAGACGCGATTGTCAAATTCGATTTAGATGTGTCAAAATTATTTTTAAATTTTGAGAATTTATTTTGCAGAATAGCTTTGAGATTCTCATAGTCAAAAGTAAGGAATTTTAGTGATAGTTTAGTTAGTTTAGTTCGGTGTACAAGATAATCGGCACCAATACATGTCATCATCTTAGAAAACTTATTCACTTACTTCTCAATTCGTTATCATACTAAGAACAAAAATTGTCGGATATGCTGTTTCTCATAATCGTCTGCACTTTTTGGCTATTACAAAATCATCATTTTTAAAATGTATAGAGCAAATTGTACTATATTTGAAGGAAACCAGTCTATTTTATCCGTCGCTTCAATCCATTTTTCTTTACAAACGGGATCACGCGGAAAATCACAAAATCACATGAAATTCAAATTCAAAATACTTATACCTATTCCAAAATCGCATTATTTATTCCAAAAGTCCAAAATCAATTCTCATTACTTTGTCAAAATCCATTTTCGATAAATCAAATCGATTTATCGAAAATGGATTAAACAGAAGTATTTAAATAGAAGTAACAAGTAGTACATCACTAGTATCACCATTTGACAGAAAAATTACAAAATCCTCTGTACCACGAAACTTACACTGTTTCTGTCGTTTACATTGTGTCACTGTTACATTGCGTATACACAAAGCGCCCACTGATGGTCCCTCAAAGCAATGCCAGTAATGTGAAATGAATAGTGTGAAATAGGAATTTATCTTATTTTGTCTTTTTTATCTTAGTAGTGTTACTTGAATATCACAATAAATGATTTTAAAAATTAATTACAGCTATTTGAACAACAAAATTACTTACCGATGCGCGATGGTAGGTCGATTAAATACCCTAGAAGAGTTTTTACAGTTTATAATTATTTGGCATTTTTATGTCCTCGACGACACAACTCGCTACTGACGCGATCGAACATATTCTAAATTAGTAGCGTGTCAAGTTTGTGCATTGCACGAACATCGAGCACGCTTGGTCGGTCGACTTGTGGTATCTAGCCTACTCTAAATCTGTGGACTTAAACATAACTGGCGAAATGTGGGTGTACCTGCTACAGGGACACCTCTGCCCAACCCTTCGGGGAAACAAGGCGTGATGTTATGTTAGGTACCAACCAAAAAAGAGATAAGACTAAATATTAGGTGCCCGTCATCACCGACTCAGAGATCGGTGGCACAGCAGCAGCTGCTACTAAACATTGGGTTCCCGCCCGCGCCGTCACCGACTCAGGGATTGGCAAAGCTGCTACTAAACATAAGGTGCCCGTCATCGCCGACTCAGGGATAGGCATAGCTGCTACTAAACATTAGGTACCCGTCATCACCGACTCAGGGATCGGCTGCTACTAAAATCATTGAAGCAATTACCGTTGAAAATAACTGAAAGTCTAGGAAATGTGATCTGACGTAAAGAATTAAGTAAGTTAAGTTAATTTTAACATGTTTAGTTTTATAGAGCATGAGGTTCTGAGTTCGATTCCTAGGTCGGGCAAAGTGTTATTGTGCAATAGACTCGCACCCTATTACTAAAATGGGACTCAAACATAATTACGAAGACAGCCGGACATAACTTATTTCACTTCTTCCTAACCTGCGGGTATTACAGGCGTAATGTAGGTGGTGTGTGTGTGTTATGTTATGTGTTTTTTTCTTTTAAAACTCATATAATTATAGTCAAATAAAACCATCATACACATATTTATTAAGTATCAAAGAAAATTTCATGGAATATATCTTGCAACAATCGAATGAAACTGGTTTTTCCCTAGATATTAAGTATATAAAAATCTGATTCGTTGTTTTTGTCTTTTATAAAAGATCTTCTGAGCAATCAAAACTTCTACTTTGGGTCTCACTCAACCTTAATAATACGTTTACCTATATTACTTTACGTCAAAATATGAATGCATAGCCTACAAGTTGGAAGGAACAGCACATAATAGCAGACTGAGGCTCTGCGCGCACGTCACGCACGAGCACGTCACTGTCACAAGAGCGCGCGCCGTCGCGCCGAGCACGTGCAGCCTGGGGATCGTATCGGCGACACGCCGCGCGGTCGTAGTCGACCGCTACACCTATGACTTTATGATTTTTGCTACTAAGTAATCAAAGAAAATGTTCATGTTCCTCAGCGAACTAATCGTTAGCACTGCAAGGTGGAATGGTGCGGTGGTTGGTGCGGTTACGTGTGCAGATGACATGTTTTGCATAGTAAACTACATACTATCTCCATGGAAGTGCGATCTGGTATTCATGTCGGATACAGCTGGTCGCTGGTGGTGATCACTATCTGCACGCACTCATCACTGTCGCAGTCACTGCACTGTCACTCGCGGGCGTGTGTCGGGCGCGCGTGGCGATTCCGGCGCGAGTCGCGTGCCGTGCGCGGTCGTGCTCGCGTGACGTAACGCCGCGCCACACTGCAGCGCGGCCGCGCGGCCCGCGACCCGAGCTGTGCCTCAAGCCTCCCTCGCCCACGTCCCGATGCGCGCGCACCCCACCCTCCCCTGCACCGGCCAACACTGCTCACTGCTCGCCTTCTGCACTCGTCTGCATCCCTCACACCTGCCTTATTTAATTCCGTGCAATAATCAAGCTATTTCGGAATTAGGCAGGCTGTACTGGAGCGGCTGCTGCAGTTGTAGCTGCTCAAAACCTCCGTAGTTACCTTCAAGGCGTTTGGAGATGAAACGCCAAGCCATGAGGTGCTCGCCTACTTTTTCGGCCAATGAACCGGGGCAATGCCTTGGGGCGAAGCTTGGGGCACATTTCATGTTAAAAATGACATGTATGAACAATGAATATAAAATGTCTTGTTTATCCGTCTGCCACAGAGGTTTTCTTCTTGTAAATTAAAATTATTAACACTATTTATACTCTGGTTTTCACATTTAGGTATCGGTACTCCGAGCAACAACAAGCGCAACACGTCATACTCATATCTACATTATAGGTACTGGTAACATTAACATGTCGTTGACACAAACCCATACGATTTTCTTCTACCCTCAGACCAACAAAAAAAGAAAGACGGCGCGCTGCGAACATCAAAACTGAAGCCACCTTTTTATCTATGTGTGAGTCGAAGGGTTGCCATTTGTAAAAAAAATACCCCATAACTTGGGTAATAATATTTTATGGGTAGGCTAATATTGTACAAGTAAGATATTGTTAAGTATGGCATTGTACCAAAATTGTTTAGAAGGACCTCTATTCCGAATAAAACAAAAATAATTACATCAGAAAAAAAAAAACAATTATAAAGTGCACCTTTAAAGCAATAATTGTTGTATTGGGACTTGGAAGACTCCGCTGTTCCACTTAGGCCCGTATTACAGAACCTCACTCAAGACTCAAGCATTACTTAAAAGCTAGTTTTAACCAATCACAAGGCTTTAAACGAGTTTTATGTATGCTTGAGTTTTGAGTGAGGTTCTGTAATACGGGCCTTAGAAATATCCATTAATTTTATATAAATGAACGAGCTTAAAACAGAGAAAAAGGCAAAAATGCGCCTAATTGTGTGATGTGTGCGAGTGTGGGTGAGAGTGCGCTAGTGCGAGAGTGTGAAGTGTGTAAGAGTTAAAATTAGCATATATTTAGTTCTACTATAGGGTATATCTTTAGGTGTAAGTTAACCCTACCCGCGACAGTGTCTTGGGATTGAAAGAAGTAAAATACAGCTTCTTTCGATAACCATGCACATAGAAATTCAATTATAAGTTTGTTGAAGCGTAACTCATAACATTGTCGTAGGTATGTATGAAGTCATTATGTAAACTGTTTTGAAATAATATAGGTAGGTAATTATATTGTCAATTACCTTTATTAAATACAAAAAGATCACAACAACAAAATCACTGACTCTGAAGAAAAGTAATATCAAGATAAATCGTAACAAACAAAAAAGTTTTTTTAACCATATAGCTTTTGGTCACACGGCGAAGTCCACGATTAGTTGAATAAAGGTCGTTATTATCAAAATGATCGGAACAAACCACGCTGGTTTTCGACGGCAGCCATTCTGGATCATTCCGACTAGGTATATCTTATAGTTACTAACTTACTATCCATTTGTATCCAAATGTAATGTAATTTTCTATTTGGCACAATAAACTATTTTGTATTTGTATTTTGTATTTGTATTTACTTTTAATTCAGTATTAATTGGAAATCTAAAATATTAAATAAATAAAAAAAAGAACATGAATTCTTCGTTCGAAAACTTCCAGTTAGGAAGTAAGAAATCATTTTTAAATTTGTTGAATCGAATGGGAAAAATCTGAATCATATTATGGCAACCCGCGCACTTTAAATCACTGCTTTCGTTTGTTGAGGTTATTTGTTCCAAGTAAACTAAAATTCATTTAATAAAAAACGATGTTATTTCAAGTACATCAATGCTTAGGGGTGAAAAGTGATTCCGTTAGACTTTTTTTGTGATTTGCTAATTGTTTTTATAAGTTTTCACTACACAGGAAAGCATAATTATATTTTTTTAAATCAATGTTAACTAGTCGACGACTCATGACGTACTAAGAGCGATGAGCATGGTTTTAGTGTAGGTGTGTGCGTGAGCGGGTGTATTTACTTGCAGGAGCACGGTTTTGTGGCTTCACTTTTAATGTTCGCGGCGCCCGTCTTTCTTTTTTTGTTGGTCTGAGCTTCTACCAAAAATCAAGGTTTTTCTTCCAAACAATTGGAAATTGAATTATTTTTAGAAAAAACAAAGTTTGAAATTATTTGCTTAACTGAACATTGGCTGAAAGAATATGAGATGCTAATTAATTATAAAAATTATAGTGTGGGCAGTTGTTTTAACCGAAAATCTATGCTGCGTGGGGGTTCACTAATCTTAGTTAAAAATTCTATTAAATTTAAGACTCGTAAAGATATAGTTGATCTGTTGGTTGAACATAACGTTGAATTGTCCTGTGTTGAGCTAGATAAGCATGTTATAGTGTGCGTTTACAGATCCCCAAATTATCAAAACTACTCCATATTTGAGTCAGTAATGGAAGATGTTCTAGTAAAACTAGCATTGGGTAAAAAATCACTAATTATCTGTGGTGACTTCAATATTAATATCTTAGAAAATACTTAGTTCAAATAGTAGTCGATTGTTAAGTCTCTTTAAATCATTCAATTTATCAAATGTGTTTTCAGAACCAACCCGCATAACTACAAATACTGCTACATGTATTGATAATGTTTTTTGTTGCTACAACTACTTAAATAAATCCATTATAAATTATCTCCCCTCTGATCATAGTGGTCAAACGGTTACTTTCAAGTCCAACACACCATTACAAAGAATTCAGATACAATCTAGACAAATAACAACCAGTAATCTAAGTAGATTTAATAATAACTTAATTAGTAAGTTAAGTATACCGGGTCATACTATAAACAATGTAAATTAATTATAATATGAGGAATTCTTTTCGGTAGTGCGCACCGAGTTCAATAATACTTTAAAAAAGAAAACTAAAACTATTTGCCCAAAATTTTTTGTTCAGTGATTGGGCAACTAAGGGTATTAGAAAAAACCGGCCAAGTGCGTGTCGGACTACGCAAAATGAAGGGTTCCGTAGTTGAGATGAATTTATTTATACCAAGAACAAACTTAACATTGTAAATGAAAAACATGTTCTCCCATACATTCCAATTGCAAATCGTCGCTCGGCATCCAATACCGCGAATGTGACATTTTGCAGGATCATTTATTTGAACGTGTCGAATGAAATAAAACAAAAATCAGATTTTCGTTAAAAATGTCATATTTGCGGTATTAATATAATAATAATCTAAATCTAATACCTTTAAACGAGCAATTTTTGTATACATATAATCTGAATCTCGGAAACGGCTCCAAGAATTTTTATTAAATTTAGTATGCAGGGGGTTTCGGGAGCGATAAATCGATCTAACTAGGTTTAATTTTTAGAAAACGTTGTTAAAAAAAAATGGTCAGCCAGATATTTTTGTTTATTCAAGTAACAAGGACTCATTGTGTTAGCTTAAACTAATGAACTATGTTAAACTTATGAACTATTTTAGCTTATTTTACCAGGTCACTCAGAAAGTTTTGCGACTAACAGTTTTTGTCTATAGGATACTGGCTGGTTTTGATGTCAATTAAAATTATGACTATTTATTACAAAAAAACATAACATCCAAATTCGAAATTCTCTCCACATTTTTTTACGAGCAAAATCAAAATACTCTGTCTTACTGAAAACTGGATTCACAACGAGAACATTTTCGCGCGATGATTTTGTATGATTTCAAATGTCGACTAAAACCAGAAGAATCGTTTGAAAGACTTCGAATGGTGTTCATAGAAAAAAGCCCTTCTAAAGCGCCTGTTTTCCGCTGGTTCAATGAATCTATGGCTAGTCGAGTAATTTTGGCGGACAAAGAAAGAAGTGGCCGCCCTATGACGGTTGTTACATAACAAAACGTGCTGGCTGTGAAAAATTTAATTCAAGAGAATAGGCGAATTACATATGAAGAGTTTCAGCATATACTGCCGATTGGATCGGGAAGTGTGCATGAAATTGTACACAGGCATCTTCGGTTATGGAAGATAGTTTCACGCTGGTACCGTAAAATCTAACGCAGGCTCAGAAGGAGGTTCGGGTAGAATGGTGCCGAGACATGATAGCAAAATTTGTAGCAGGCTCGTCTCGGCGCATTTAAGATATCATTACGGGTAATTAATCTTGGATTTATCAATTTTATCCAGAAATGAAGTGTCAGTCGACCGTGTGGCTGTTTCAAAATGAACCAATGCCTACCAAAGTGAAGCGAGCCAGAAGTGCAGGCAAAATTTTGATCGCAAGTTTTTTTTCTTTGCCGGGTTATCTGGTGTCAGTACCCTGACGAGATCAAAGGAGCATCAATGCTGAGTGGTATGTTACCAAATGTTTGCCAGAAGTTTTTACTACTGCAAGCAGCAAGCGACCGAACACTGGCCACTTCACCACGACAACGCGCTGGCTCACTCGGCGCTCAAAACAGGGAACTTTCTGGACAGCACACCGGTCAAATTTATAGGTCATCCTCCTTACAGTCCCGATTTAGCTCCGTGCGACTTTTTCTTGTTCCCCAAAATAAAAAATCAACTCAAAGGAAAACAGTTTTCATCACCTGAACATGCAATTGGCTGCATTTGAGAAGGAGATTGGAGAGGTGTCTGATGCGGACTGGAAAATGTGTTATGAAAATTGGTTTAGACGTATAAAACTGTGTATAGACGCCAATGGAGAGTTCTTTGAAAAGATATTAAAAAAAATATAACCTGTAGTATCTATGTTTTTTTTCTAGTATCGCAAAACTTTCTGAGTGCCCCACGTAATCCAGTTTAAATTTATTTCACCCCATGGGAGATGGCACTACAGTGATTGATGTACATGCAATCCAGCCTGCTAGCGATCATTTTTAGGATATTGTTGGAGCTGGCCCGCACTCTGCGCACCAGGGATGCATACCTCTTTCGCATCCTTGCGTAAAAGCAATTAATATGTGCGTCCGCGAACATTCCCGATGCGCTACAAAAACGGGGCAGCCCCACCAATACCCTGAAAGCGTTGTTGTATTGGACACGAAGGGCGTTGCACGACCTTTGGGTATATTTAGCCCACAGGCTGCACGTGTAAAATGTTGTACAATAAGCTCGAAACAGAGTAATTTTGACTTTTTAAGTGAGCAGCGTGCAAACCTGCGAGCCAGCATGTTTGCCCTTACCGACAACGCCCTTCGTTCCCGCTCAATATCGAGTCCGTCATTGAGGTCAGGGGTCAATATATGACCAAGATATTTAAACGTAAATACTCTTTGTAGTGGAGTCCCATTGAGTAATACAGCCTCAAAGACCATGATCTCCGACTTGTTGGAGTTATAGATCAAACCATGTGTTTTGGCATACTGCTCACATTTGGCAACCAACTTTCCGAGACCACAGATTGACGCGCTCAGAAGCACCATATATCTGCATAGCTAATATTATTTACACAAATACCATCTACATAGCAACCCACTCTGGTGCTGCTGAGCTCGCCAATCCTGCCTCACCCCGCATTCCAACCTGTATGGCCTGGAAAAAGTTCCAGCCCATCGTACACTATTGATTTGGTTACCATACCACTATTTAAAGATGTTTATAAGCTCCATTGGCAACCTATCCTTCTCCATCTTTCTCCACAATACGTCATAAGCAACCAGATCAGAAGCCTTGAATAAGTTGAGGAAGCTAGCATAAATCGTCGTCCCACGCTGTGTATAGTAAGTATACGTACTCGTATGTGATAGTATGCTTAAGACAGAACACTGCACTTTCTGTTGATAAACCACGCCGAAACCCGAATTGGTTGTCATGAACATTAACAGTTTTATTTATTTGTGTGTTAAGCAGATGATCAAACACTTTTGATATTTTGATATTATAGTAGCTAGAGAGATGGGCCTATTGGATGCTGAGCGACGAAATGTAAGTTTGTACGCACAATATTGAGAGATTTACCATGTCATTTTAAGACCATAGACTTCTTATAGGTTTTCCTGTAATCTATGAGTAAAGAACCATACTGTGTATTTTTTTTTCAAACATTTTGGTCCAGTAGTTTCGGAGATAAGGGGGGGAATGGTCAATTTTCATTGAATTTATTAAATATCTTTAAAAGTATTTATTTTAAAATTATATAAAAATATATTTAAAATTCCTGCAACAAGCGCTTTCATTTGATATGTCACACGGTACTGTTAGCAAAACTTTTTTTTTTTTTTTTCTTGTTCGTGCCCCAAAAGTGACCCCTATATTCAAAATTTATTTATTTACGTTACACATTCGTGTTTGAGTCACAGAAATACATATGTGTACCAAATTTCAACTTAATCGGTTCTTTAGATTCGGAGTAAATTGGCTGTGACAGACGGACAGACAGACAGACACACGAGTGATCCTATAAGGGTTCCGTTTTTTCCTTTTGAGGTACGGAACCCTAAAAGTAGGGAAACATTGTTTGAGCTGTATGGCCTTAAGCCTTATTATTATTGTTTTTTAATATTTAATTAATTACACATAAATGATATTTTTAAATATTAGAACAAAATTATATAAAAACATTTAAAAATATAAAAAATAGTATCCCCACCGGTATCGGGAACAGGGTCCAAGCTACCGGCGGTCAGGGCTCCAGAGAAAGGAACCTCCTAACAATGCGAGCCGTGTCCAGGAGTACCGCTTTCTGAATCAAGCCCTTAATCCAGCTGCCCAACGAGAGCCTCCTTAGGTGTTGGTCGAGGCTCTTGGCAATTAAGCCATTGGCTGATACGACTATCGGCACAATGATTGCTGAGTCCACATCCCACATGTCGACAACCTCGCGAGCCAAGTCAAGATATTTGATTTGTTTATCTTTCTCGGCTTTCACGAGGTTCTCGTCATGCGGGACCGTTATGTCAATAATCATTGCGCGCCGCTCTCCTCGATCCACCACCACTATATCAGGCTTATTGGCAACAATAGTCCTGTCAGTGATGATGGATCGATCCCAGTACAATGTGATATTTCCATTTTCGAGAACTGGGTCGGGCACATACCTGTAGTACGGCACTTCCGATTCCACAAGGCTGTATTTCAGAGCAAGTTGCTGATGGATAATCCTGGCTACAAGGTTGTGTCTATGCAAGTACTCTTCGTTAGCTAGACGAGAACACCCGGAGATTATATGTCGGATTGATTCTCCCGGACGGTGGCATGCCCGACAGATGTCAACCGTGCCGTCCTTTACAATGAATCTCCGGTAATGGTTCGTCATCATAACTTCGTCCATAATTGCACAGACAAAACCTTCGGTTTCCCCAAAGAGGTCACCAAAACGCAGCCAGGCTACGGACGCTAGTAAATCTACATCGGGCCCATGTAGGGCCCGGAAGAAGCGCCCATGAAGCTCCTTACTCTGCCATATCTCCCTGCGTTCGTTAGTGTCAAGCACTACAGGTTTGCGCCAGTTCTCTTTAGCCAAGGAGAGCGGGGTAAGGCCCTTGTCCACCGCAACCACATCTCGATGCATCCCCACGTCGGTTTTTAGGAAATATTCCCTAAGACTGCATATCTCGCGATTGTGGAGTGTCTTAGCGTTTAAAAAGCCTCGACCTCCACATTTTCGCGGGATATACAGTCTCATTACCGATGATCGTGGGTGATGCATTCGATATGCAGTCAGTAGTGTACGGACCCTCCTATCCAGGGCGTCTAGTTCGGTCTGAGTCCATTTGAGTATGCCGAAAGAGTACATCAGAACCGGCATGACCCAACCGTTGAAAGCGCGCACCTTGTTTCCGCCTGATAGAAGACTATTAAATACTTTCTTCAGGCGGCCAAAGAAGCGCTCCTTCAACGATTGCTTCATGTCAGTAACATTGATGCCCAACGCTTCCGACATACCCAAATACTTATAGGTTTCGGATGCGGAGAGGGCTCTAAGGTTTATGGAATCCGAGAGTTGGGTTCCCACGGATTCCACAATCTCCCCTCGCTTTACATGCATGACCGCACATTTGTCCACACCAAATTCCATCCTGATGGCGCTACTGAAAGTTTCAGTTACTTTCAGTAGCTCCATCAGTTGCAAATTGTTGGGGGCAAAGAGTTTTAGGTCATTCATGTAGAGGAGGTGAGATATAACCTGACCACTTCTCCTCAACCGATAGCCAAGACCTGAATCCTCCAGCAGTGTGCTTAGAGGATCCAGGGCTAAGCAGAACCAGAGCGGACTCAAACTGTCGCCCTGAAATATACCTCGCTCAATCCTTATCGGCTCGCTATTCCTTCGGATATTTCGACATCCTGGATAGTGAAGGACCGTCCTCCATTGCCCCATACACGACATCAGGAAGGTGCGCAGAGTTGTATCTACTTTATACAACTCCAGCACCCTCATGAGCCATGTATGTGGTACCGAGTCGTAGGCCTTCTTATAATCTATCCAGCATGTCGACAGATCCTTTCGGGAACGGCGAACCTGTTGGCTAATGGCCATATCAATGAGGAGTAGCTCCTTAGTACCGCGGGACCCGTTCCTGCATTCATTTTGAGAGGCAGACATGATGGAGTTGGTGACTATATGTCTGTTAATTTTAGCTCTCAATATGGATGTAAGAACTTTATAGACCGTCGGTAAACACGTGATTGGCCTATAATTTTTGGGTTCCGCGGTGCTACCAGATATGTGGAGCAGGTGGGTAACTCCTGTCGTTAGGAACTGGGGTAGCGACCCAGACTCCAAAGCTGTCTGGTACTGAGCCGCCAAGCGAGCGTGCGATCTTAAAAACCATTTGATCCAGAAGTTGTGCAGCCCGTCCGGCCCTGGAGACTTCCAGTTAGGCAACGGACGGACTGCACGAGCTACATCTTGGGGGCAGATGGTAATAGCCCCCATTTCTGGTATTGGATCGCAGGCTCGCTCGACTTCCCGAGTCCAATCACCTTCGGTATGACTGACAGGCACCGACCAGATGCTGCGCCAGAAAGAGCACATGGCATCATCATCCGGTAGATGCGTATCAGCCACACCTTGGTTCGGTCGCTCCCAAGCCCTATAAACCCACCTTTCAACGCTCTGGAAGGTGCGATTCTGAGTGTATCGTTCTACTCGCCGCTTATACCTACGAATACAGTTCGCCCATGCATACACTTTCTGCTTCAGGAAGTCGATGCGCTCTGTGACACGGGCCATATATTCTTGAGGGCGGATATCAGTCCCTAAGAACGCCCGCCTCACAAAGCGCATCACTCTAGGGCGAGTATTGCCCTCCCTGAAGCAGATTAGTTTGCCGATGAGCGCTCTGGCCCCACCTATACGGCGCTCAATTCTGCACTGCCAAGCTGGTACGGCTGGTTTCGGTCGTGTAGCTCTAGAGTCATTAGCAAATTTGACGTGAGCTACACGACATGCCGCTACAGCTGCGCAGTACAGAATTGAATGAGTATCAGTGAGGTCTTCGCAGTCATCAAAATAGTTTGACAACTGCGAATCCAGAACCGCCATCAGCGCCCTATTTTTGTTATGCATGGGCAAACGAGGTAAACGTGGTCTAAGTTCGGGCGACATGAACCGATATTCCTGAATCGCATCCTCCAAAGCACTCCTCAATTCCTCATTGCAATGGGTACTTACGTTTGTAGCCCTGTCATCAATCCATTCGTCAGCTTGACTTGTAGTGTCCTGTGATGGTGCTATAACACCTGATCCGACAGTCGTTGTGCCGAAACGTTGATAGCTGGTTCAAGCGCCTGAAAAAGAGAGAGCATCCGAACACGGTACGCGGTCAGATTATTTCCCCCCTCTGTAGCCCCATAGTATGAGCGCATGACGTTTTCGTTAATGGATCGTGTCCATCTCATGCGCTGCACACTTCCGCCGGGAGCTGGGACCCTATCAGAGGTTATTATTATTATTATTATTATATCATTTATTTCGGGCTACGCCCATAGTGTTAGTAATAAGGGTCTTATAAACTAGTGTTAGTAGACATACAAGTTTTAATAAGTGTGGAGTTTCATCCAATGTCGCAACATTGGAGACTCCCATCTATCTGCGAATAAACTTAAGATAGTGTTGGTGCCGCCACGAAGACGAGCAAGCAGAGAGGCACTTCTTTTATATTAACTCTGAAACTTTTAATAAATACGTTGCTACTTATTCTAAAACTTTTAAAAATACCTGCAAGGTAGCTAAAGCCTTGTACATTAGCAACAAGATCAAATCAGCCGATAATAAAATAAAGACTGTTGTTAGGTTTTTTTTTTTTTTTTTTTTGGTTTGGCAGGAGTGGGAAATCCTCATGGACGCCCAGACTGACTCACTGGTGAGCCAGTCTGGGCAGTGCCGGACTCTTACCGGCTAAAACCCACTCCTGCCTTTCTAAGTGTCCCCCTGACATAGTCAGAGACCTTTTTAAGTTATATTTCATAGTGTTTTCCAATTTTTTGGTTTTAGTTTTCGATGATTTTAAATAAAGTTTTTTCTTGTATAAATTTTTACCTGTGATTTTATGTATTATCTTAAGTTTATCTTTTATTTCCTTTTAAATATCGAATTGTTTGTTCTATGCTTTTTCTTTATAAAAAAAATATATATTAAAAGCATAGTTTTATGTTTCTCTGTTTCTATTTATTACTGTAGTGGCTATTTTTATGCAGTATTCCAATAAAAAATTTCTAAGGTTTGTGTCCGTCATCAATTTACTTATATTAATCTTATTTATCACTGTCTCCACTTCCAACTCCGCATCCAATCTCTCTGCTCCGTAAGCAGGGCATTCCCTACTGTTGTTAGTTTAGGTTAGGTTTTTTTTTTTTTTGTTTAGCAGGCGTGGGAAATCCTCATGGACGCCCAGACTGCCTCACTGATGAGCCAGTCTGGGCAGTGCCGGACTCTTACCGGCTAAAACCCACTCCTGCCTTTGCTCAGTGTCCCTCTGACATGATCAGAGACCTTATTGTGCAGTTCTTATTGTGTTCGTTAATTATGTTCAGTGATTTTATAAATCAGTCCCATTTTTACGTGGAGGCTTTCGTGACCCTTCTTGCTATTTTCCTAGTATCTTAATTTAAGCAGGTCATATCTTTAACAGCTAACATCTAAACATTGTCTTCATAGTTAACTTATCTTATAGTATTCTATATTATATTACTTTACGCTCTAATTTATCTTTATTATTTTTGTATTTTATGTTTTTTGTTTGTTTTGTTTTTAAGTCTACCTATGCTAATGTATAATAAAACCTATGATATTTTTATCTATATCTTTCTTAACTATATTTATAATAATGGCTATGCTAATAAATATACAATATATCATATAGACATGTTTTCTTAATCTATACGTTTATTTCCTATGCTATCGATTTTAATAACTAATTTTCTTTGTTTACATTTGATTAATCCTGGCAGACTCAGAGCTGCTATTCTAGACACAGTTTTAAGCTCTAATTTGTTCTGTTCTTCTCTTTGTTTTAGGTACTGCTCAACAATCAGCGCACTTCGGATTGGTGCAGCGCTTCGGATGCGGCTTCCCAAGATGTCCTGCTTCTTCATAACAACGAGCACATTTGACCACAACGGTAAGGTAAGTTTATTTTGAATTTGGCATGAGTTAATTTAGTATCTGGTTTTAATTGGGCCAATTTCTCACGAAGTTGGCTCCAATTTGCTTGTTTATTATTTTTTCTAAAACTGTTTGTGCTTTTGATTTTTTGAACATTGATTTTGAACACAGTACCGTTGTGGTTCTTACTTCCGGGAAACGCTGGATGGACCTCAGCAATACGCCACCGACTGGCGCGCCAACGCGTCCCATTTAAGGCGTATTGGGCATTCACTGTCAAAGGCGTTGTGGTCACTTCTGTCCCCTTTAGCCAAAACGCAGTTGTGACATTTTGGTGCCTCTGCTGCCTGCCGTGACGGACAGTCCGCCCGCAAGTGAGGGTCGCCACAATGAGTGCAGAGGTCGGCGGGCTGCGTGCACAGTTTTCAGCTGTGTCCGTAGCGCAGACAGCGAGTGCACTGCACCAGTGGCGACTGGTCCTGCACTCGCACTCGCTGTAGGTCAACGTGCACGCGACCCGCCATCGTCAGCCTCTGCCATACCGTCGGAGGCACCTGCAGGATGATATGACACATATGGGGGTTCCTCGTCCTACGACGGTCCTTCACCCCCAATCTCAAATCCTCCACAGGTATGTCTCCAATCAGGTGGATGTTTTGGATTTTCAGAGCTTTAGTAACTTCCGCATCCGAGTGGTAGGAGAGGACATCCTTGATTATTATTAACGGGTCTTTATTCCTCATTTCTGCAACCACTAGGTTACCCGATTTCCTAATTCTTTCGGTCACTCTGGTCATCTCCTCTCTGGTCTTGAACCCAAGGAACACCTTTTGGTCCCTCGCTTTGCGCAGCCGCTCCACCCTGGTGCCCACGTTTCTGGCATCGACCGCCGTTCTGAGCTTCTCAATTACCTCTTCACCGGTGTCCTGATCATTCACAGATGATACAACTACCGAATGAAAATGCTCTTGGATGTGCTGCTTCGGGCTGACGGCCATTTCCGCGAAATTAGGTTAGGTTAGGTTAGGTTAGGTTAGGTTAGGTTAGGTTAGGTTAGGTTAGGTTAGGTTAGGTTAGGTTAGGTTAGGTTAGGTTAGGTTAGGTTAGGTTAGGTTAGGTTAGGTTAGGTTAGGTTAGGTTAGGTTAGGTTAGGTTAGGTTAGGTTAGGTTAGGTTAGGTTAGGTTAGGTTAGGTTAGGTTAGGTTAGGTTAGGTTAGGTTAGGTTAGGTTAGGTTAGGTTAGGTTAGGTTAGGTTAGGTTAGGTTAGGTTAGGTTAGGTTAGGTTAGGTTAGGTTAGGTTAGGTTAGGTTAGGTTAGGTTAGGTTAGGTTAGGTTAGGTTAGGTTAGGTTAGGTTAGGTTAGGTTAGGTTAGGTTAGGTTAGGTTAGGTTAGGTTAGGTTAGGTTAGGTTAGGTTAGGTTAGGTTAGGTTAGGTTAGGTTAGGTTAGGTTAGGTTAGGTTAGGTTAGGTTAGGTTAGGTTAGGTTAGGTTAGGTTAGGTTAGGTTAGGTTAGGTTAGGTTAGGTTAGGTTAGGTTAGGTTAGGTTAGGTTAGGTTAGGTTAGGTTAGGTTAGGTTAGGTTAGGTTAGGTTAGGTTAGGTTAGGTTAGGTTAGGTTAGGTTAGGTTAGGTTAGGTTAGGTTAGGTTAGGTTAGGTTAGGTTAGGTTAGGTTAGGTTAGGTTAGGTTAGGTTAGGTTAGGTTAGGTTAGGTTAGGTTAGGTTAGGTTAGGTTAGGTTAGGTTAGGTTAGGTTAGGTTAGGTTAGGTTAGGTTAGGTTAGGTTAGGTTAGGTTAGGTTAGGTTAGGTTAGGTTAGGTTAGGTTAGGTTAGGTTAGGTTAGGTTAGGTTAGGTTAGGTTAGGTTAGGTTAGGTTAGGTTAGGTTAGGTTAGGTTAGGTTAGGTTAGGTTAGGTTAGGTTAGGTTAGGTTAGGTTAGGTTAGGTTAGGTTAGGTTAGGTTAGGTTAGGTTAGGTTAGGTTAGGTTAGGTTAGGTTAGGTTAGGTTAGGTTAGGTTAGGTTAGGTTAGGTTAGGTTAGGTTAGGTTAGGTTTTTTTTTTTTTTTTTTTTTTTTTTTTTTGTTTTAGCAGGAGTGGGAAATCCTCATGGACGCCCAGACTGCCTCACTGATGACCCAGTCTGGGCAGTGCCGGACTCTTACCGGCTAAAACCCACTCCTGCCTTTGCTCAGTGTCCCTCTGACATGATCAGAGACCTTGGTTTACATGTTCTGATTTCAGTCGTTCTGTTTTATTTTAGTTGATATCAGTCCTTTTTTAGGAAGTGGAGATTTCCCGGAGTAGTCGCCGCACTTCGTGTAATTATTTACGTGTCTATGTACTATCTAAGACCGTATATAATGGCTTTTTTACATCTAACATCTTGCTTCCTAATAACTTATTAACTTATTCTTCTTAGATACTATTTTTCTTTTATATATTTTTAGTTGTTTTTTCATTTTTTCTTTTTATTTAAGTCTACCTATAGTAATATCTATTTTATTTTTCTATTTCTTTATCTATATACTATTTTAATATATGGCTATCCTAATATATATACAATATATCATTTAGACATGTTTCATTTAGACATGTTTTCTTATTCTATACTTTTATTTCCTATCTTATCTATTTTTACTACTAATTTAATTACTACTACAATTTTACATTTTATTAAACTTGGCAGACTCAGTGCTGCTATTCTTAGCACAGTATTAAATTCTAATTTGTCCTGTTTTTCATATAGGCATATCCGGCTATTAACCTGTGCTTCTCTTTGTTTCAGGTGCTCGACGATCTGCGCACTCCAGACTGCAGCGCTACGAATGCGGCTTCTCGAGATGTAATCCTGCTTCTTCATATCAGCGAGCAATTTTGGCCACAACGGTAAGGAAAGTGTGTCTCTAATTTTGGATGAATTTAGTCTGGTATCTGCTTTTAATTGGACCAATTTCTCACGAAATTGGCTCCAATTGGCTCGTTTTTTGTTTTCTCTTTTGATTCTAAAAAAGTTTATGGTTTTGAGTTTCTGATAATTAATTTGGAAATCAATACCGTTGTGGTTTTTGCGTTTTGGTAACACTGGATGGATTTCAGCAATACGCCACTGACAGGCGCGCCAACCCGTCCCATTTAAGGCGTATTGGGCACTCGCTATCAAAGGCGTTGTGGTCACTCCTATCCCCTTTGGCTGATACGCAATTTTGACATCTCGGTGCCTCCGCCGCCAGTCGTGACGGGCAGTCAGCTCGCAAGTGAGGGTCACCGCAATGACTGCAAAGGTCGGCGGGCTGCATGCACATCTTACGGCTGTGGCCGTAGCGCAGACAGCGAGTGCACTGCACCAGTGGCGACTGGTCCTGCACTCGCACTCGCTGTAGGTCAATGTGCACGCGACCCGCCATTGTCAGCCTCTGCCATACCATCGGAGACACCTGCAGGATGACGTGGCACATGTGGGGGTTCCTCGTTCTACGACGGTACTTCACCCCCAACCTCAAGTCCTCTACAGGTATGTCTCCGATCAGGTGGGTGTTTTGTATTTGCAGAGCTTCGGTAACCTCCGCATCCGAGTGGCAGGAGAGGACATCCTTGATGATTATTAGCGGGTCTTTGTTCTTCATTTCTTCAACCATTAAGTTACCCGCTTTCCTAATCCTATCCGTCACTCTGGTCATCTCCTCCCTGGTCTTGAACCCAATCACAACCTTTTGGTCCCTCGCTTTGCGCAGCCGTTCTACCCTAGTACCCTCGTTTCTGGCATCGACCGCCGTTCTGAGCTTCTCAATAACCTCTTCACCGGTGTCTTGATCATTCACAGATGATACAACTACCGAGTGAAGAGGCTCTTGGATGTGCTGCTTCGGACCGGCGGTCATCTCCGCGAAAGTCGGACTCTGGCCTGCGACATAGCGGGGGGCCTGCTGGAGAAGCTCCGACAGAGCCTGGGTATGCTGTTGGCACTCTTGCAATGCATGTTTGTGCTCCTTGAGGCCTTCTATAAGGCTCTGCATAAGCTCCGTCGATTGACCCGCCGTCGGTGTGGGCTCCTTCTGGGTTTCCAATTTGCTACCCTCTTCGGCTGTCCTTTCTTTTCCGGTTTCAGCCTCCTTAACCAACTGGTATAATCTTTCCACTGCTTTAGTAATTTCGTCCTTTATTTCTTTTTTCAAGTTTCGGGAACTCAAGAGTTGTATTTTGGCTTTGGACAGACATGCCTTGGCCTCCGTGGTTCTATTTAAGTACCTCACGGGTTGCGCTTTTTGCGGTGAATTCTCCTCAGTTCCCTCCAGCTGCTTCGGCCCTTCCAACTTGTTCTGATGGGCGAACGTTGCTTTGGACTTAGGTTTAGGGGGGGTAGACAGCGGGGCCATCTTCGGAGGTGTTGCTGTTTTGAGGGGCTGTCCAGAACTTGGTCTATCAGCCTCCCACTCTCCGATGCTACGCCTCACCGACGGGCCAGCTTGTGCTAGTCGTGACGAGCTCTCCTCCGAGACCTTTGTCTTAGTGACCGGTGTCCTAATTCCGAACATTTTAAGAGAGACTGAAAGTTCGGAACTGTGGAACGACTAAATTGCCAGTGGACACGAGGGGGATCGGCTAATAATATAAGTGTATAAACAATACGAGTCTTATGGCTAAGACTTTAGTCAGTCAAATAATTATTAAGTCAATTATATGCGTTCAAGGTGACAATACTAGGCCTTGATACCGCCGAATTTATTTATTCCTATTGCCGAAATGTATATATAAGGCTTGAAGAGCTAAAATCTGAAATTAATAATTTGTCAAAGCTGAAAAGATTACCTGGCCTGTAAGAACAGGGTGGGTGGGAGGGCAATTTTTCGCCTTTTTATATTAGCTAGGCGCACGTGCGAGGTGTCGAAAGACGCGTCTCCGCGCGGGCCAGCGACCTATGCAGCTTTTGGAATTATTGCAGAACAAAAATTTTGAGTTTCAGTCAAAAAACGTGATTTTCGACTGAAAATTACGTGAAAACCGAGAATTACAACTACCGAACGGGACTCGAGCACGCGGAACGCGCACCAGAATACAGGTAAGGCAGGTAAGTATATATTGAAATTAAAATCTGAGATGAATTTGGTGAGAATATTTTGAAATAAAAATTAATTTAGGTTTTCTTAAGGAATATGTTGAAAATTTTTCTAAGTCCAGAACGAAAAAAATTTTTTCGCGTAAATGTCAATTTAAAATAGTCAGATAGTAGGATGGAACCTATTTGAGATCAAATCAGCTGAAAACAGCTTCCGAATGCGTCACCTGGATGCAAAGTTATATGGGGTTAGGTTAGGTTAGGT